>JAECXP010000254.1:600000-820590 GCA_018152965.1 Scaptomyza pallida
CGTCCTTGGATAACTAACTGATAATCTGCTTTGTTCACTCAGATCCGAATCCGCAGAAAGATCGGTCTGTGTACTGACATCGGATTTAAGTGTTTCGGATGCGACAGATAGACTTTGGCTGTCGCATCCCCCTGACGGTTTTCCGTCGGATTACATATCGGACATTTGGGCTTGTAGGTGTCTTTCGCTCCACATCCGTAACAAAAGATACTGTGTGTTTGAAAACATTCGTCAAAACGATGTCCTAATCTATCGCAGTTCCAACACTTAATTTGTTTGCGCTGTAGCGCTGAAACTTCAGCTTGCTCAGATTCGTTTAAATCTTCAGCAATTTGAAATATGCTCGCTTGTGGGATTATTCTTACTATACTGAGATCGGACTTGTTTGTTAAACTGTTCGTGTGTACGAATTTCTGCTCTCAAGCGTGCTAACGTGTTTATACCTAAATGCATTAACTCATATCTCTGTGCCGGTTTTGAATGGCGAATGAGTAAATGTACTAACGCTTCTTCAGAGATCTCACATTTCAAACGGGCTACTAATCTTTCAACTTCAAATTGATATTCTTCAAAGGATTCTTTATCACCTTGACGCCTGCTGTTAATGGATTCCCAAGTATCCATATCAGTATCGATGTTCTTGAACTTCTCTCTAAATTCTCTGCAGAACTCAGTCCAGGTAAACTGTCTGTACGATCGGTGAAATTTCCAGAACCACTCGATGGCTTTACCAACAAAGAACAAATGTAAATGGTCACATAATGTTTGATTATCTCCATTCAAATTCTGTTGCGCCAAGGCTTGTACCCTGTACAAAAATTCTTCAGCCTGGAAACCGTCTCTAGCTCCATCAAATTTAATGTGCCAGCTTTGTATAATAATCGGTACTTTCTCAGGCTGAACCGAAGTACGAGTTCTACCTTGCCTGATCGAGAAACTTCTCTGGTCTGAGCTGGTGCGACTATTGAAATTATTTAGTTCACGCGGAGGCTGCTCAACTGAAGCTGCTCTAGCTGTTTCGGTTTCTAAGTGCTGTCTGTTGCTACCTAAATGTACGTTAGACAACTGGGTGTGAATAAAAGCTGTTAGGATCTGCATTAGCTGTTGCTGTTGAGTCTTAATGAACCCACTGAGATATTTGGCACACTTGTTGTGCTGTTATCCACCTCTTCTCAGTTGTCACGCCTCTACGAAAGCTTGTACTACCTGTTCTACTACTTCTACCTCTGCCTCTACCTCGAGATGCGGCTTTACTTGTGCTAGGTCCTGCGTTGACTGTTGCTATGTCTCGATCTTGTTGCGACGCTAACAGTTCAGCTTGTAAGGTATTACCACCTGAAGGTAGTTGTTGTAAGGAGCATGGCTGGTGACACGTAGGACAACAGTCAGACTGCTGCAAGTTTTGTGATATGCAATGCCGGTAAAATTCGTGTCCGCATGGCGACACAGCAGAAAGATTAAGAGAACTTATGGCCTGCTGACAAATACCACATAGCGTGTCTTGCCTGCTACTAATATCAAATAAATTTTCAGTACTACGTCGAACTGACATTGTTAATAAATCAATTTACTTCTTATACTGTGATACCAAAGGTATTATAGAATATAAGGTTTGTGAAATGTCCGTCATGGTGTCCGTCCGTCCGTTTGTCCGTCCGTCTGTACGAACGCAACTTTTTTCGACACCCTTAAAGCTAGAGCCATGCAACTTTGCAAATATCTTGGTACATGTCTTCGTCAGACAAAGTGTTAAATCCAGGGCTCTACGACCTCAGGGGGCCTGGGAAATCGATAACAAGTCGATACACCACGAAGTGCAAATCGATAAAACACATATATATCCCACATTTTAGCAGCTAGAGTCACCAAATTTGATGGCAAGATAGCTGGTGACATTCCTCAAAAAATTACATCAAAAGATTAGATGCCACGCCCACCTATTTCGCCCCCAGCCCCTCTCCGATTATAAACAAAAATGTCTGTATCTTCTACAATTTTGAAGCTATAGATACGAAAATTGACATGAAGGTAGATGCTGACATCTGACAAAATTATGCATCAAAACTTTGGATGCCACGCCCCCAAACAACGGGACATACCCCACCGCCCTAAAAAAGCCGAAATGCACGTATCTTTGCCAGATTTTAAGCTAGAGTCACCAAATTTGGTATGAACATTGGTAGTGACATCCGTAACAGATCTGCATCAATGTTTTGGATGCCACGCCCACTTCTACCGCCCACCTCTATATCTTTCTTAGTTTTTGCGCTAGAGTCTCCAAACTTGGTAGGGGGATAGAAAGTGCCATCCGCAACAGATAAATGTCATGCCTACCCTTTCTGCCTGATTTTTATACCCAAAACACTCGTATATTACTATTCGCACTCAGAATCCTTAACACAGCTATGTAAACTGGTATCGAAGTATATCGCAGTTGGTTGCGTCCGACTGAAACGTTTTTACTTGTTTCTTCTTGTCTTATAATTCTTTGTCCGTCACCTTTCAACCAATGCGTGTTATACTATCTGATCATCAACTTGCTTTTCTACTACTGCTGCTAAAAACTGAAATTAAATGTTGCTGTTTCTGCTTCAGCTCAGTTTGTGTGTATTGGTCATGTATCGAAGTCTCTCCGGTGACTGCAATTCCTTATACACCGCACTGGCTTTCACAGTTGTTTTTATAAGTTACTGAATATGTTGTGAACAATGAGCTGCGCACTAGTCGATTGATCCGAAAGCTCTCGAATCATGATCGCAAATTCATAGTGTCGAGGATCTCAATCGTTCAGTAACAATATCCTTTAACTGTGTAGTTATTCTATACTCTGAAGGTTACTCCTGAAGTAAGCTTCGCTTTTGGTCGACCAATCCGCAGGTACTCGAATTGAAGTCGCTATTCCAGAAAACGAGATTCTCAAAATCATTAACGTAATCTCAAACTAAGAAAATTGTTGGCGTATCAAGATGCAAAATTTGTAATTTAGTGGATGGATTTACAGAGCAGTGGTGAGTTCGACTCTTTGGGGCGACTCTTTTCATAAACATGAAAAGGTGCTGACTACTAAATGTATTCGAATCGGCTCATTGGGGTCGTCTTTTGTTCACTATAATCTCAGCCCCACGTTTTGGGCGCCAATTTATTTTTATGAAGTGTTCAACTGAGCTGATAATACCAGTTCGGTAACTTCCAGCCGGGGATGCCTGCATAGGCGTCCGTAGCTCACACTGTCTGAAGGACAATGCGTACAGAGGATTCAGCGGTCGTGCACTTCTAGCGTTGCTCTGTGATATGCTCGTCGGATATGGCGTGGGTTGTTGTTTCCTCCCGCTATATGGCGCTACTTGACACGGAAAATAAATATAAGTGCACTTTCTGAAATCTACGATAAATGGTTCACAAAATGGTGTTGGGCTGTACCCAGAAGGCTGTACAAGGAAATACAGCAGAGTACAAACAGGTTGATGATTAGGGCGGCTGAGGTGTAGATAGCCCCCTTTATTCTTTACCCTCCCTACCTTGGTAACTGAATAGAAATTTTTTGGTTACCCCTTATCAAAGACTTTATTTCATTTAGTTCAAATAGTGTACACGCATTACGTCGATTCGGCGAAGGCTTCAATGTAATTCTACTCAATCATAATTTCGTTTATCTCTACAATTTATTATTCCAAATATTTTTTGCATGGTCCATAAGGATTGCATGACGCTACGCGACTTCAAAAGGTAATGACTATTCTAAGCTTGTTTAGACACTCATATACGCATGTTTTAATAATAGCAAAATTCTCGCTTAAATACAAAACGAAACGATATTCTTGCTGATGCAAATTGTACTCACGAAATGTTTACAGTGTATATTTCAAACTCACAATCCTTCCATCGATGTATCTTCGCCGGGCCCGTTGAAGTTGGCGTTAGTCGACTGTATAAATTAATAAAAACATTTGAGCGGGAGTTCTACTATTACCAATTACAATTTCATGCCGTATGATTTGCACCTAATAAAGTTTAATACTCATTTATCTTAAAGACAAATTTTAACTTAACTGATCTGTGGTTCTGATAACTTGGTATTAAGCACAAATCTACGTTGGCGATACAAACTTATTCCTTAACAGAGCCACGCAACGCTGGACTTAATTCCGCTGTGAGATATTGAGCGCTGCTATTGTGGTTGAGCGACTAGAACGCTCTGAGCTGTTATTGTACCCTGTACATGTGTATATTCGCCGTTCACAATTTTCTGTCGCTGAGAGTTTCGCCCCTTTTTTCTCAATTATAAAACTGTATGCCGCTAAAGTATAGCATCCTTCTCACAATTCCACAAGACTTTTCCGGATCATTTCTGGGCTTCTTGGACACGCAAATTGGTGCGAGACACTTGACTCGCCAATCGGTGGCACTTATAGAAAGAGAAGCGCGAACGCGCGACGCACTGACCGGCCGGCGGCGAATAGCTGCTTCTGCGGTTATAGCTACCTCTATACAAAATACAACTGAACGTTAGGTCACTATATTTGATCTAGGAATATATTCAAATCACCTTTCACTTGCTGCTCACGCTGCAAAACACTTGGTACAGTGGGTCGGCAGTATGTTAGCACACGCCTTGCCGATCTTATAACTTACTTTGTGTGATTGAAATTCACTATCATGTATTAAACTGTACATATATATGACTTTAACTAGTCTTAAATGACTTTAGTAGGTCCGTTGGCACATGCACTTAGAAAAGAAACCACGCTGCCTTGTGATGAGCTTTTATAGCTCTACTCATACGAAAAAGGTGCAAAGCGAAATTGGCCTACGTGCAGTTTTACTTCCAGATATTGGAAGGACATAACTGTGCTTGATCTGCCTATTGCTGGTTCTATGCTCATTCGTTTGGTCACTTATTGTCAAATTTATACTATACACACGCTCTCATGTGGGACTGCGGTCACTGAGAGCGCTCTCATACAGAGAAATATGTTAACAGAGGAATATGTTAAGTCTTACAAGTACTCAAAATATACAGACGAGAACTTATTTATGTTACTGGATCTGGCCAATACACAAGGAGGAGTGCTATCTCCCCTACTGTGGAACTTGGTGGTAATCGACCTCCTAAGGAAATTCAAACGGAAAGCACCAAAGATAACTGCATATGCGGATGACATAAGCATAATTATTACGGGCAAATGTCCATCGTCAATCAGCCATGTCATGGAAAACACATTTAAAGAGATACTAGCATGGGCAACGGAAGCCGGTCTAAGTATCAACGCGGACAAGACGGACCTCATTCTCTTTACCAAGAGATACAAGGTACCACGCTGAACGCGGTGGGGACTCTCGCCAAGACTAACACATTGAATACTGATCTCAATTGTGCGCCCCATACTACTCTACGGAATACTGGTATGGTGGAAAGCCACAGAGAAATTTACGTACCTAAAAAGATTGGAAAAAACCCAGCGACTTGCACTCATGTGCATCATAGGGACGCTGAGGACCACACCTACAAAAGCACTACAAGCCATATGGAATGTCAACCCAGTGGACATACAGGCTCGCCTAGTAGCAAAAAAGACTGCTCAACGTCTTTGCACGATAGGCAATATGACAATACATAACGGGCATAGTACAATTGGAATAGGGACTCGGGTTGAAACAGACTACATGATCCCAAAAAACAATTTCAACCCACGCTCTTAGGAACAGATGATTGGCGCTCAGGAGCAGAGCAGACAGCTCAAAAATGAAAGAGGGGGTCGGTGCAGCTGTGTACTGCGCCGAACCGCCCTTGAGCCTGTCCTACAAATTACCAGACCACTGCAGCATATTCCAGGCGGAGAGATTCGCAATAAGGAAAGCGGCGGAATCAGTCCTACAAACGAATACAGCACTTAACAAGGTAAATATATTCGTTGACAGCCAGGCTGCAATAAAAGCCTTACAGTTGTATTTCATAAGATCCCGAGATGTCAGCTCGCTTAAAAACGTGCGCATCTACTGGATTCCCAGCCATCAGAGTTTCGAAGGCAATGAAAAAGCCGACTCTCTGGCTAAACAAGGAGCCACGGGACTCAACAGCCACACGGCAAAAGTTCCGATCTCCCTGCGAACGCTACACTCACACATGGAAACACAGGCAAGGTATTCGGCAGCACAAAGGTGGACAAACACCTACAACTGAAGGATCCCCAAAATAATGTGCAATACATACAGCGACAAGTTATCGCAATACACGCTGAAACTACAAAGGCATGATTGCCGCATGCTTTCGGGAATCCTGACAAGCCACTGCCTCGTCTCAGAACATGCAAAAATGCTAGGAATGACAGACAACGATGAATGCAGGAAATCCAGGCTCCCTTCCTGTCATCCCTAGAGGAAGCCAGCAAGCTGGAACCAAACAAGCTTCTAGCGCTTGCCCGAAGCATATTAACGCCGCAGGAAAACACAACTAGATAGTCACAACATATCCAACCGCCGGCCTCACTAAGGACCCTCAGTGGTCTATGTGTGATACTTCCTCCGGGATGGGTCAGCCGGTCTAACCTAACCTAACCTAATATCTGTTTAAATATTGACAATGGCTTTTATTTATTTAAATTAAGAAGAGATGGGGCATAGCGATCGTTAGTGTGGCCAGACGCACCTTTTTCCGATCAATCCTTAATACTAACATCGATACTTAGAATACTAACTTCGATAGATCGGTACTTAACATACACAATCTATATAAATAAACATGAATAAATACTGAATGAACAAATAAATACTTTACAACTCGGCCGTCCTGACAGGGGAATCGACCACGATTCCATTTACTCTAAATAGTAGTATACCGAGGGCCCCCACCAATGGTGGAGTGTTGCTTGCGTTCAGACGTCAAAAGATCAATGTTGATAAGGGGTCAGCAACAATTTGAGTTTGGATGATTCTAATACCCCGTCGTACGGAAGTTTTGTGAGCTGAGACACTTCAACGTCACAGATGACATACCGATCATTTGGGAGTTTCTTATGAATGACAAAAGGACTGCGGTATCGCCTAATGAGTTTCTTGTTTATGCCGGCCGTCGTATCAACATTTTTGATGAAGACGAAATCACCTTCTTTTAAATTAACGGCGGGACGATGACATTTACCAGAGTACTCTGTGTTATATTCTTGAGACTTGACAATGTTCTGCAGGGCAATCTTACGGATATCAGCTGTTGACACATTTTCAATGAATTTATCTTCTAAACGCTCGGTCAGCTCGTCTATAAAAGCGCCACGCTGTTCGACACCAAAAAGGAGGATCGAGGGTTCAAATTTAGTTGTGGAATGAATTGAATTGTTCAGGGCGAACTTAATGCTCGGAAGTTGTTTCACCCAATCGACATGATCCAATGGTTCAGTCAACTTACCAAGCATGGGTCCCAAGACTCGATTGACGCGTTTCACCTGACCATTGGCTCGAGGGGAGGCAGTAGCATTTTGGACATGGATTATAAGGTGGGACTGCAGGAATGTGGGAAACTCAGCGGAAGTGAAGCAACTACCTCGCTCACTAATAATTCGGCGGGAACGGCTATTGTTCGGAAACTACTCTGTCTCCAGAGTGTGACACGCTTCCCGGGAATTAGTGGTAGCGGCCGGGTACAACTTGACGAATTTGGTTAAGGCATCAATAACGACTAACAGATACTTTTTCCTGGACTGGATGGACGAAAGGGGTCCTAAGTGGTCAATATGATGAGTATCAAATGGCAGAGGGATTTTCGGAATACTATGCAGGGTAGCATAATTATTATGAGCGGAAGGGGAATAGTAAATGCATTTGAAGCAATTTTTAATAAAATTGTTAAGGTACGATTTCATATACGGAAACCAATAATGTTTTTTTATCTGTGTACAACACTTCCCAGTGGACATAACTTTTCATGCACCGATCGTATGACACTGTTAATCATTTCGGCAGGGACATAAAACTGGAGCACGTCAGTCGGTGATCGACGATACACAACAGCATCTTGCAACTCGAAACCGGCCATCTCTTGGTTTTCTAAGACACCCCGAAGTTTAACAATTTTTTGATCGCGGTTCTGCATCAGTTGCACAGAAATATTCTTTGAGAAATAACAAACTGGATGAAATTTATCGTAGGTTAGTTTTTGTAGGAGCATCGATCCGAAACTGGCTGAGCTAGCATCGCAATGCAACTCGGTTTCTGACTTCGGTTTGTAAATATATACAGTGTCTCTTTCAGTACTTGCAGATGGGTTCCAAAATCACTCGACGCGATTAAGATGTCGTCCAAATAAATCACCAGTTGACCTCTATTGATCAAATCCTTCAACACAAGTATACAAATCAAGCAAAAACTTGGGGGACCATTACATAGGCCAAACGGCATGCGTACGAACTCGAATTGCCCATCAGGTGTTACAAAGGCGGTGTATTAAATTGAATCGGGATGCATCTTAACGTGGTGGAACCCACTTTCCAAATCTAAGACAGTAAAGAACGATTTACCCCCCAGGTGATCGACTTAATCCTCTAACAACGTAATCGAAAAATGGTCACGAACAGTAATCTTGTTCAGCGGACGATAATCAACACATTTCCTTAAGGTGTTATTTTTTTTTCGAACAGGCACTATAGCGGAAGCGTAAGGTGAACTACTATGCCGGATGATTCCGGAACTCAACAGGTCATCACATATCTGGCGCACCTCATTGCGCTCGTGATGGGACAAACGGCGGGGACGGCAGAAAATGGGGGTTTGATTCAATCAACTCAATTTTCATTTCGAAGTCGGTCGGTTTAATCAGTTTTGGAGGGACACTCGTATAAGAGGCGGAAATAACCGAATAACAATATATCGAATTTTTTTTCACTGACAGCGGGTAGTTCGATTGCATTAATGGCTGCCAGGGCATCACCCTGCAGAACGACAGACTCGACAGGACACTCTTTTTTAGTAGTACACGACTGTAACGCGAAGGACATAAACTGATTTTCATTAAGCGATCGGGCTGACTCATCTGTAGTTATTGTGCGTTTGACGTCTGGCTTATACAAATGAAATGAATTTAGAACAGCAGTGAGTTTCTTGTTATAGTCTTCATTATTTTCTTTAATCTGTAGCAGTTTTTCTTTCGTATACTTATTCCAAAATTTACATAAAATAATACTTGTTTTTCGGAAACCCCCCCCCCCAGGATTACTGGCAGGTTTGTCGCGTTGTTCGGCAGTATATCTTGCGTGTGTAGAACACGCTGGCCAAATTTTTTAATTTCGCAGCGGTCCTTTCCCAGGTACGTAAGGCGGCTATTGCCCAACCCACGGCAGTTTATCGGACAGTACTTCCATTTATCAATTTGGCACTTCCGATTGCCGAATAAAGCTTCTAGGACTACCAGAATCGAGGAGGGAGAAAATATTTATAAGCTCACTGCTTTTCACTTGATCTGACACAAAAGCAGCACTCACCAATTGTAAGTGATCAATCTTCTTGATCAATCCTCCTTCTTCGGCAGACTCAAATGTACAGTCGGCAGCGGCAACGGCAACGGCAACGGCAACGGCAGCGTTGGTGGCGACGGTGCTTCCTATCCTAAGAGGGCAACTTCGGTAAACATGCTCCATTTGCCCGTATTTAAAACACGAATTAGCGGGCCTGTATGGCCTCGGGCAGTGCGTCTTATAATGCCCGAACTCGGAGCAGTTGATGCATCGCACCTCTCTCATCTCAGGGACGGCAGCTTGCTTCGGCAGAGGTTAACTGACGGCAGCGACTTGTCGGCTCGCATTTACTTGAGCTCTCCGGCACTCGTACCTTCCGAGCAGCAACTTCAACTCGGCGACATCTTTGGCCCCATATAACATGCCCACCGCAGCTGAGCTATCAGGTCAAACAGTTCTGAATCAGGGATTGAGGCACCCAGTGCGATCTCCTGCATTTCTTTCGCGTACCGGTAGTGGCTCTCCCCGTGCTTGCGACGCCTGTTCCGTAACGCAAGGTAAACTTCCTCGACACTCTTCACGCGCCCGAACTCATGGCGTAGAGTATCCCTGAGCTGCTCGTAGCTCCTTACTGTTATCTGTCGTCCAGCTGTAGCATGTCGCTCGCATCCTCAAAATCTTCAATCCACTTATGCACTTCATATGCATCGTCTGCAGAAAACCTTGGAATCATTGATTCAATCACGCTTATGTCCGTCACCCGCGGATTCGATGAGCTAGCAGCGGTGCCCAAATTAGCTTGTAGGTTTGCGATCTGCTGGTGCAGCTCCAACAGACGGCGTTGTCGAGCACACTTAACATTGGCATATAATACAGCGTGCGATATAGAAAAAATTCAACTGGTTCATTTTCTTTTATATTTTGGTTTGTGCAATGTCCGTCATGGTGTCCGTCTGTCCGTCCGTCTGTCTGTATGAACGCAACTTTTAACTTTTTTCGACACCCTTAAAACTAGAGCCTTGCAACTTTGCAAATATCTTGGTACATACCTTCATCAGACAAATTTATTAAATTCAATTTAGGGCTCTACGACCTCAGGGAGCCTGGGAAATCGATAACAAGTCGATACACCTAAATGTGTAAATCGATAAAACACTTATATATCCCACATTTGAGCAGCTAGAGTCACCAAATTTGGGGGCAAGATAGCCCATGGCATTGCCCAAAAAACTGCTTCGAAAATTTGGATGCCACGCCTACCTGTTCCGCCCCCAGCCGCCTTCAAATTATAAACAAAAATGGCAGTATTGTCTACAGTTTGAAGCTATAGCCACCAAAGGTAGATGCTGACATCTGACACAGATATGCATCACAATTTAGAATGTTACGCCCCCAAACAACGGGCCATGCTCCACCACCCTAAAAAAAACCGGTATGCATGTAACCTAACGCCTACCCTTTCTGCCTAATATTTATACCCAAACCCCCCATATATTACTATTTGCACACATAATCCTTAACACAGCTATGTAAACTGGTATCAAAGAATTTCGCTGTCGGTTGCGTCCACCTGCAACATTTTGAGTGGTTTCTCTTGGAGATTAGCGAACTGTTTGAGCTGTATACGCTTGTTTGCCAAAGTTGCTTCCAAATCTTCAGAGTACGTATCTACAAGATTAGAAGCATTTTTTGCGATTTCACTGGATTTCATATCGAGTAAACTAGCTATGAAATTGAATTTCGCCACGACAAACTTATAAGATGAAATTTTTTCACTTAATGCGGTCATCAATTTATCTGTCACTGGAAGAAAAATTTTGATGCATCCAGGTCCGTCGACGGGGAACAAGCAACTGGCAGTAGGACGGCAGGCAACAGACGTCGGGGTGACGGCAGCGTTTGGAAAAACGGGCAACAGTGTCTCGTTGACGGCGGTGTTGTTACACAATAGTCTTATGTATAGGGGTTCTGTCTATAAGCAGTAGAACTGAGCTGTCGGTCTTCTCGATACAGCCTCGCCTGGAAGAGGTAATCGGTTGTGTGCACTATGCTACGCTCTGTGGATTGCTCGCCGGATGGGGTCGTGGGCTTCCTATCCCATATGTTCCTATGGCACACTTACGTCACAAAAATAAAGTTTAAGTGCCCATGATACTGATACTACTCTAAAAGTCTACAAAAATCTAATCAAAAGTAAATAGTAAGATCGGTCGGATTAGTTAGCATAGCCAATGCAAAAGTTGTATGAACTTGATGTGGTTGTTCATACGCTCTCTATACCCCCCCTGCCTTGGCAATTTGTGAGCGAAAATAAGATTGCCCCTAATTAGGTTACACTTTATATTCCTTCATTATGATGTGATCATGACGATACTAGGTTTATTTAAGAATTCATTTTTAAACAATTATCATTATTCGCAATCAAAAGATATTTTATATAATTTTTAGGTTTCATTACGTTATTTACGCCTTAAAGATAATCTTACACAATTTTAGATATTTAAATAACTTTCTTATAAATGTGGTTTTTATCGAAAATATAAGAATTACTCGGCAAAATCATTTTTAAGATGGCCATACGATATTTTATAAGCATGAACAAGAAATCACACTAATTTTACTTTTTGTTGTTTACTCACAATTACAAATCCATCGCTGAGTCCGTTGGTACCAAAGAACTGCTGCGGCTGTGGAGTCAAATGTTAAATCTATGCATGTTTAATCGTGTGGTCAATCGCTTATAAAGGTTTCCTGCGAAATAGTTCGATTAACAAGTTTTCACAATTTCAAATTACCAACTAATATTATAATTTTATATAATTTTGATATTTAACCGAATTTTCTTTAATGTTGCATGACAGCGATATAAACTTCCAATACAAATACAAGTAACATCTGCAAGCAATTCGCAATTGCGGAACGAAGAAGAGAGGTAATTTAGCGTTACTCTCATTTCCAATCTTCTCTCATCTAGTCAAATATAACTGTTTTAGCCAACGCTTTCAAAACTGTGCACCGTGGGACGAAGAAAACAAGAGGTCTGCAGTTTTCAGGGTTATGTCACAACAATTATATCGAGCTCGTGCAGCAAAGTATCACAATCCAGGCCTCCAGAAAAGATACTTGATTCGGTCACAAAGTTGATTGAACATTAATGAATGGCCATGTGCCACTGTACCATGTACCAGTATGGAGTTGCAGCGGTCGACACTATGTGTGTGTTGACTATTTAAACGCTGAGACAGATTAGATCGAAAGCCTAAAACGTTTTGTGTAATGCTGCGTGGCTTGGTCGCAGCAAAGAGCTTTCAAACGGTGTAACTCCAATGCTGAACAACAAAAGAGCGCAACAAAAGGTGAACCCAAAATCTGCTTACAAAAAGAACGGGATCAAAAGCTGCGAGCGAGATTCGCTAACAATGACAATGGGACTGCTTTGTCTATTTCATGGCAAAAACATGTTATTATTATGCTAAGAAAGTTAAAAACGTTTGGGATAGTATTCTGTCCACTACAGACCACAGATAATGCCATTGAAGTCTGTTAAGTAGTGATTTGCCGAGGTACAGATCTCAGTCTGGCCAAGGCTGATTACAAGTAATTTATAACTTGCTGAAACCTAAAGCATATCGTTAAAGAAAGTCAAATAGTGATACAACGTAAAGTCGTGTCATGTCAACTACTGATCAGTTAGAGCATTAACCGGGACGACACCACAATTGTTACCTTGTTCGATCGCTAAGCTTACCTTACGCCACCGCGGGCTAGCCTCACGAGTGTCGTTTGGTAAATTAGCTGGCGAGGGTGTTGATTGGGTTGTTGCCTCAATCGCCACTGCACCTTATCGTTGATAGAACACGTGCCTCTAAGGATTTGCATCACAGGGTATCGGACACTATACCACACAGAGTAACCACGCGTTTTATGTTACTATTGTTCACTTTATTCTCTATATATATATTCTCTATAAATATATTTACTTAAACCTCGGTATGAGCCACGTGTTTGTCTTAGCGGGAAGCGGGCTTAAATCTAATACAAAGGTTTGATTATCCTACTCACGTGCTTATCCTAGCCCTTTTCCTCTTCCCTGTTCCTCTTCGGTTCCCTGGGAGTATGTTTTCTTGACGCCGCTTCTTTCCAGTTCGCTTCTCTCTCTATTTCTCTCACTTAATCACTTTTAGTTTCACCGCTTTGCGTCCAACACTCCGCACTTGCGAGGCTCACACTAGACTGTCACGCTGCATATTCGTGGCTCGCGTTCATCCCGTCTGCGCCGATCCACAGGAGCTTTTGTGGTTTGGTGGATCGCGTGTTGAGGGTCGAAAGCTCCGCTCAGTGCTTTCGCATCAACTCTGTTCCCATCGACCGTTCCTTTTTGAAACCGACATTGCTTATTGATGCTTATGCTAACAGTGCATTATCTATTTACTAATTACCTCAAGCCTTCTTGGCATCCCTTATCAATTAATCTTTATTATCTAATAAATAACAACTTAAGTACGAAGGCCTTCGTGGCAATTTAAATGATCGTAATTCATAATCCTTAACCTATAAAACAATCTCCTTCAATATTGGTCACTTATCAAACTAAACAATCCAGAATATCCTTACTTCCTAATTCTTAATATCTATTATAACCAATTCAGTATTTCTTCTTCTTAATACCTAACGAACCTAAATCAATAATCCTACTTAATATCTAACAAAAATCAAAATCAATATTCAAACATTAATAATCAAAAATGTGGAGGAGGGCATTATTTGTCCTTCTTCACACCCCCCCCTTTCTCCACCAGGGTGATCGTTACCCTCCCGTCAGCGTGTGCCGTAACGTTGAGCAAGTCGGCTCCTGCCCTCACCCTGAGTCGCGTCCTGCGTTGCCGGGGATTGCCTGTATTTAACCAGTTCCTTCTGAATATTGGCTATCGCGTCCTCGGTCAAAACGTAATCGCCTGTATAAACTGTCCATTTCTCCGGGATTACAGTGTACACCCGGGGGAACCAGTCCTTGGGCGTGTCCTCCGGTCTACCCGGGCATACGAAGTTTCCTCCAAAATTCTCCACCTCCGCTTCGAGGCCTTGGTCAGACAATTCGATGCCATCGTACGGCTCCGGGGTTGGGGATGCACGGGCTGACACCTCTAGGGCTAGAGCAGCTGCGCCCTTTTCTGCCTCGTCGTTTTCGGCCACCGACGATTTCTCCAAGGCGGGGTAGTGTGGAGGGGATGGCGGCTTTTCGACGCTCGGTTGTGGAGCCTGCGTGTCCTCCTTCTCGATGACCGCCGTGGTCGTCTCCACCCTCATCAGTACTACCGCCCCGTCCACTCGGTACGCCGTTACCTGCTCTGAACGGTAAATCGTGTGGCGGTAAGTCGGCGGGCTGTCCTCGCTTTCCTGCCTCTGGTAGGTAGGATGGTTTCTGCAGGAATCCCTCGGATATTGCTCTTGCTGTCCACCCTGGTTGTGGTTTTCTTCTTCGCTGGTTGAGTCAGCATCTTCCACGCGGACACTCGGCGGGGCTTCGCTGCCGTTTTCCTCCGTACTTGTTGTCTCCTCGTCCGACGGGCTTTCCTCGTCGGACTGCACCTCTTCATCGCTGCTTATGATAACGATATTGTCGCTCATCTTCCTGTGAATTAAAAATTGAATGGTTATTATTCTATTCTCTTTGACGTTTTGGTTGAAAAAAAAAACTTGTTAGAGTTGGGAGTGTGTTGTTTTTTTCCTTTCACAAAGCTCTAGTCAACTTTTCTCATTTCCGACTCGGTTTATGCCGTCTTTTCCTCTGTATCCCGGTCTTGTCCTTCCTCCTCTTGGTGTTCCTCGCCGTCTTCGCCTTCCTGGTAGAATGGTTTTAGCTGGGCTACGCTTGCGACTCGGCATTTACGCTGTCCTACTTTCACCAAGCGTACGATGTTTGGTGACACAAACTTCTTTACGAGGAATGGGCCATCGTATTTGGGAGCGAGTTTTGCCGCAATCCCGTCGCTAGCCTTCGATAGTTGGTGTGTCCTCAGTAACATCAAAGTGTTGAGCCACGGCCGCCACTCTCTTCGTCTGAGGTTGTAGTTCCGTCCTTGGTCCTTCGACGCCCGCTGTAAATTGCTCCGAACAATGATAAAAACCTCTTTCAGCTTGCCTGCCTTTTCTTCCGGTGTCTCGGGCACATTTCCCGATCCTGGTGTTGTTTCGTCATATAAAGTGGCTGACAACCTTGGTTCTCTTCCTTGCATCAGGAAAGCTGGAGAAAATCCTGTTGAGTCTGCGACGCTGGTGTCAATCGCCAATGACATCTCCGGCAGCAGTTCGTCCCACGAACTTTGACTCCCTGAAATGTATTGCGCTACCAAGGACTTAATGGTTCTGTTCGATCTTTCCGTCGGATTTTCCTGAGGGCAGTAAGGTGCCGTATGTTGGATTTCCACACCTATCGAGTTCAGGAACGACCTAAAACTCCGACTCGCAAACTGCACCCCATTATCGCATACGAACATTTTGGGTATCCCGAATCGACAAAGTATTCGTTCGCGAAACGCCTTTTGTAACTGGGCCGCCGTTGCTCTTCTCAAGGGGGCTAACTCCACCCATTTTGAAAACGCGTCGGGAAACACCAACAACATAGTATTACCGTGTTTTGATCGTGGCAAGGGACCCACGAAGTCAGCACATAATACAGCCATAGGCTCGGCAACTTGCCGTGTCAACATTTGTCCAGCCGGCTTCACCTGCTCTGTCTTGAATTTTTGACACACTTCGCAGCATTTGACGTATTTGGCTGCGTCTCGGAACATCCTGGGCCAGTAATACCGTTGTGATAAGCGCATTAACGTCTTGCGCACTCCCTGATGTCCAGCCGTCGGCGCATCATGGCACTCCAGTGCTTCAGGGTATCTAGCGCCACCTGTTGTTCCTCGCCCCATGACCATTTTCTAGCCTTCTTCAACAGAGCTGTTATCGGCTGGACCACTGTCGCAAAATTGGGTACTGTAAAGTAGTGATTTGCCGAGGTACAGATCTCAGTCTGGCCAAGGCTGGTTACAAGTAATTTATAACTTGCTGAAACCCAAAGTATAGCGTTAAGAAGAGTCAAATAGTGATCCGACGTAAAGTCGTGTCCTGTCAACTATTGATCAGTTAGGGTATCAACCGGGCCGACACCACAATTGCTACCTTATCTGATCGCTAAGCTTACCTTACGCCACCGCGGGCTAGCCTCACGAGTGTCGTCTGGTAAATTAGCTGGCGAGGGTGTGGACTGGGTTATTGCCTCAATCGCCTCTGCACCTTATCGTTGATAGAACACGTGCCTCTGTGGACTTGAATCACAGGGTATCAGACACTGTACTGCACAGAGTAACCACGCGTTTTATGTTACTATTTTCCACTTTATTTTCTCTATATATATACTTAAGCCGCGGTACAAGCCACGCGTTAGTCTTAGCGGGAAGGGGGGCCTAAATCTAAGATACAGATGTGATTCTCTAACTCACGTATTAATTCCAAACCCTCTTCTTATTCTGATCTTTCCTCTGGTTTGCTCCTGGTTGCTCTTACGCGTCTCTCCTTTTGTTCTCGTTCACGTTTGCTTTGCACTCGCGTCTGCGCAGAACTTAGCACTCCCGCTCGCGTTTAGGGTTCGCACTCGACTCGGTCACATCTCTGCGTTTGGCCCTTCCACGCACTTTCGATGCTCGTACCAGACTGTCCCGCTGCATATTCGCGGTTCACGCTCGGCCCTTCTTCGCCGATCCACTCGAGCTTTTGTAGTTTGGTGGATAGCGTGTCGAGGGTCGAAAGCTCTGCTTAATACTTTCGCATCATTTGGCCACTCTGCTTCTAATGGCCGTTCTGTTTTGAAACCGACGTTGCTTATTGACTATTATACTATTGGGTGGTATCGTACATTACAGATCTTAACAATTATTTCTTACAGCTTATTATATTAATATTAAACAATAAAGGGCCTTCTTGGCAATCTTCAACTATTCATATTCTCATTCCTATTCTTAACTATATAAAAATGTGGGGGAGGGCATCATTTGGCCTTCCTCACACCCCCCCCTTTCTCCACTAGGGTGATGATTACCCTCCCGTCGGCGTGTGCTGTTACGTTAAGTACGTCGGCTCCTTCCATCACCCTGAATCGCGCCCTGCGTGGCCCTGGGGGTTGCCTGCGTCTCAAGAGTTCGTCTTGTATTTCCGCTACCGCGGCTTTGGTCAAAATGCTATCGCCTGGGTACACCGTCCACTTCTCCGGGATTGTCGTGTACAACCGGGGGAACCAAACCTTTGGCGTGTCCTCCTGTCTAAACGGGCATACGAAGTTTCCCACCTCCGCTTCGAGGCCTTCGTCAAACAACTCGATGCCCTCGTACGGCTCCGGGGTTGGGGACGCACGGGCTAACACCTCTGGGGCTAGGGAAGCTACACCCTCTTCTGCTTTGTCCTCCTCGTTGTCTTTTCCGGTCATCGACGCCACCGTCGATTGCTCCAAGGCGGGGTAGTGTGGAGGGGATGGCGGCTCTTCGACGCGCGGTTGTGGGGCCTGCGCGTCCTCTATCTCGATGACTGCCGTGGTCGTTTCCACCCTCATCAGTACTACCGCCCCGTCCACTCGGTACGCCGTTACTGAACGGTAAATCGTGTGGCCGTACGTCGGCGGGCTGTCCTCGCTTTCCTGCCTCTGGTAGGTGGGATGGTTTCTGCGGGGATCCCTCGGATATTGCTCTTGCTGTCCACCCTGGTTGCGGTCTTCTTCTTCGCTGGTTGAGTCAGCATCTTCCACGCGGACACTCGGCGGGGCTTCGCTGCCGTTTTCCTCCGTACTTGTTGTCTCCTCGTCCGACGGGCTTTCCTCGTCGGACTGCACCTCTTCATCGCTGCTTATGATAACGATATTGTCGCTCATCTTCCTGTGAATAAAAAATTGAATGGTTATTATTCTATCCTCTTTGACGTTTTGGTTGAAAAAAAAACTTGTTAGAGTTGGGAGTGTGTTGTTTTTTTCCTTTCACAAAGCTCTAGTCAACTTTTCTCATTTCCGACTCGGTTTATGCCGTCTTTTCCTCTGTATCCCGGTCTTGCCCTTCCTCCTCTTGGTGTTCCTCGCCGTCTTCGCCTTCCTGGTAGAATGGTTTTAGCTGGGCTACGCTTGCGACTCGGCATTTACGCTGTCCTACTTTCACCAAGCGTACGATGTTTGGTGACACAACCTTCTTTACGAGGAATGGGCCATCGTATTTGGGAGCGAGTTTTGCCGCAAGCCCGTCGCTAGCCTTCGATAGTTGGTGTGTCCTCAGTAACACCAACGTGTTGATTCCCGGCCGCCACTCTCTTCGTCTGAGGTTGTAATTCCGCCACTCGTTCGTTTTCTTGCGAACAAGTACAGTTGGTGCACTGTGCGGACTACGAGATGGCTCTATCGCGTCGGCCTGCAGTATTTCGTCCACTTGTGCCTTGATTATCTGCGGTGTTGCCGGGTTCTGCGGGTAAAACCTTTGTTTTATAGGCTTGTCATCCTTCATGATGATCCTGTGCTCGGCAACGTTGGACACACCCTGGAGTCCATCGAAGGGAGCCAATTCCGACCTTAACAATTCCTGTATTCCCGGTTCCAAATCCGCCGGCCACTCCTGTTCGTTCAGTGCTACTTTGTCTGTCAGCGTTGTGGCAGGTATAGTAGTATCTGTTTCTCGTTCTACTACTTCGTCTGGTATGTGTTTCTCAGCGCCCGGCGCTGTATCCTTTCCTGTGTTGGTGATGGTTCTCACGGTGACGTCTGGCTGACGCCTTTCCTGGACTTCTCCTTTTTCCCTCTGTTTCCCGCTAGTGTATCCTTGCCTTGTAGCTGACTCGGGTTCTATTCTGACCCTGTCGCCGTCCTTGTTCAGCGCCTTCTCGGCTTCCAACATCATCCGCGCGTTCCCCCACTGTATGGTCGTCCCCACCAGGCTTAAAAAATCTATTCCCAATATTAGGTTATCTAGCATCGAAGGCATCACGAGCATGTCCATCGCGACCTCGGCCCCCGCTAAACTAACCTTTCCCCTGAATAATTCTTTTACCTCCAATGCCGACCCATCTGCTAAGCGAATCTTCACGTTGGCTTTCAATACTTCACATTTTTTTAACCTTTGGAAAATTTCTCACTTATGAAACTTCTAGTTGCCCCTGAATCCACCGTTGCTGTCGCTACACCAGGGACCACCCCGACCTTAACTGTAGCGACTTTCCGCCCATCCTCCACTCTTAAAGGGTATTCTAGTTTCGGGACTGCTTCGAGTCGGCACCCACCCGATCCCGTCCCAGCTGGTGCCGTGGCTCGTTTCCCGCCCCGGGGCTACGACAACACTCGCTCGTTCTGTCACCTTGGGTACCACACTCCCTACAAAACTGCACTCGCGGATTAGGACACTCTCTGGCAAAGTGCCCCGCCTGCGAACAGTTATAGCACACTCGTTTATTTTTTTTTTTTTTATTTTTTATTTATTTATTATATGGAAAAATTCCTAGCGCTACAAGTAATTCTACTTTTAGTTTAAAGCACTAGTCACAATGTTTTGGAAATTAATTTAAAGTCAATTAGTGAATACTATCCTACACTTATCTCTATTACAGTGATTATCTTCTTAACATTTTACTTATAACTAACATTGCTTTAGATTTTTGGTTTTCGTTATTTTTAAATTTAAACATATTTTTCAAATTATCTGCTTAAGTGCTCTTGCAACTTAATACTAAACATAGATGTGCTTTTGGTGGTTTTTAGATTAGGTGGTAATTGGTTCCAGAGTCGAACAGCAAAGACATAAAATTGCCTATTTGAGCAGGCCAGTTTAGTTCGTAAACATATAAGATTATTCACTCTTTGCGAGGAAGCTAACTTTAACATATCAAATAAATAGTCAGGTTTTTTTTGAATATTAGTTTGTGGACAAAAACAAGTATTTTATAATTAATTAACGACACAAAATCAAGGTCAAAAAGCTTCTTTGCAAAAACAGTTATATGATCTCTTCTATGTAATCCATACACATAACGTGCAATATTGTTAAATGTGACTTGGAGTTTGTGTAGGCTAGCTGCATCGCATTTACCAAAGATTTCAATACCATAAAACAGGGAGGGAATAAGTAGAGTTTTTTGCGATCATAGTTCTTGTTTTGACTGGTAAATATTGTTGTGTTGGGTAAAGTTGCCGCAGGACTCCATACGTTTTACCCACAGCTTTATTTACCTGGTCATTCCAAGCCAGAGTTTTATTAAAAGTTACCCCGAGATTTACTGCCTTGTCGACAAAATCAATTGACTTATTGTCTATGGTAAGTTTTCTTACATTGTCCGTATTCAGGTACTTTTTGTATATAACTAAACATTTAGACTTGGACGGGTTTATGCACAAACCATTTTCCTTGGCCCACACACTAACACGTAACAGGTCAACATTGCACGAATCAATACACTCATTTATTTCATCAATAGGACGACTAATATACATTTGAACATCATCTGCATACATATGAACGTTACAGTTAGACAGGGCACTCGGCAAATCATTAATATACATCGAGAACAGAAGTGGTCCTAGAATAGATCCCTGCGGGACACAACGAGGTACTAACAAAAAGCTTGAGGTCATATTCTGAATAACGACAGCTTGCCTCCTATTTTTTAGATAGGAGGACATAAGCTTGATAGCAGTTTGCGTGAAAAGGTACATTTTGTTCAGCTTTGTCAAGAGAATTTCGTGATTTACCGTGTCAAATGCTTTGCTAAAGTCTAAAAGTGCTAGCAGCGTTACTTCACTGTTATCCATTTTTGCCCGAATGTCCTCAACTACCTTTAAAATTGCAGTTGTACATATTTTCCCTGAAACCAGATTGGTTGTTATTTAAAAGTTTGTTACTACTTAGAAAGTTGTTTATTTGTCCAGCCATAAGTTTTTCGAGCACTTTTGATAAGAAGGGCAGTATAGCAATTGGCCTATACTCTCTGTTTTGCTTTGGAATAGGTATTATTTTGGCTTGTTTCCACTGCTCAGGGAAAGTAGATGACATTATTGCGGTATTAATAACATACGTTAGGTGTCTGAGTATGTATGGCAGAAGTAGTTTTAAGAATTTTGGGCATATGTTGTCTAAACCTATAGCGTTTGATTTGATTTTAAGAATTGCATGCAGGACATCACACTCATTAACGCATACAAATTCAAAACAATTTCTACAGTTACTTAACGGCACATAATTTACATTTTGGTTACTCACAGTTAAAGGAACATTCAGATTAACAAATTTATTGTTGAGTGCATCAACATTGACGTCATCACATAATATCACAGATTTTTTATTTTTACCAACACCCATATTGTTTAATGTTGTCCAGGTATCTTTGGTTGTTATTGCATTATTGAACTTACTACTAAAGAAGGTACGCTTAGCATTTTTAATTGTATTATTTGCGTTTCGCCTGGAAATTTTGAAAAGTCGATAGAAGTAGTCCGTCCTATATCTTTTCCATTTTTCGTAAGCCTGGTCTCTCTGTTCGATTGCTCTTTCAACCGCATTATTAAACCATGACTTTATAATGGGTTTTGCGAACTTTGTCTTAAGTGGTAGAAATTTGTTGTAGAGGAAGTCAATGTTACGTTGAAGTAATGTTAATTGGGTGTCAACAGTAGGGTTCAGGTATATGCTATCCCAGTCGCAATCGCAGCATGCCTCAATTAGTCCGTTTCTATTCATATGCTTAAAGTCTCTAAAAGTAACTATGTCTTGTGTATACAAAGGATGCATATCATACGTCAGAAAAATAAGGTCTTGTTTTGAAAACGCCGGTACAGATAATTGGTCATACAGTAATATATTGTCCTTTTTATTTACGAATATTAAATCTAGTAGCGTACTTGTGGTGCGCGTGAAGTGCGTTGGCACCGTCGAATTCACTACGCATAAGCCGAGAGACTGCATTTCATCAGTCAGATGCTGTTCCCTGAGTACGTCGCTGTTCATGTCACCTACTAGTATGATGTCAGTGTACGTAAGAGTTATATTCGTAAGAAAGTCTATCAAGCTTGAGTAGTCAATGTGTTTGTTTGGTCTGTAGATACAGCCAATGAGCATTTTTATCACAGAGAGTTTGTTATTTCTAAAAAGATGTACTCTATTGGACTGTCAACTGGTTGCCTACTTATAACTTTACATTTCAGTCTATTTGTGATAAATATTGCAACTCCCCCTGCATGACGAACACGATCCGAACGATATACATTATACCCAGGACAGACAACAGACGAATCATGTAATTCAGGGACAAACCACGTTTCAGATACACACACAATGTCTACATTTGAATTTACAAACATAAAACGAAACTCTTCCATCTTCTTGCATAAACTCTGACCATTTAAATGACATATTTTGAGGCCAGATTTCAGTTTACTTAATACCCTAATCATGGCTTGGCTGTTCGATCTGGATGCATTCATATTAGATGCCATTTAAGATTACAAATAAAATGCCCTACCATAAGCACATCTAAGCTGTTTTGAAATAAAGACAAAAATAGCGAACACACGTGAAAGCTTAAAGATAAGATTAAGAGATTAAAATTACAGATATTATTTAAGAGAACTAACTTACATACGACAATTTTTAAACAGAAGCTATGTACGAAAAAGGTCATCTGCTTCCGACTGCGAGCTTTGAGCGCGCGAGCTTTGAGTGTGCAGTTGAGAAAGCTGCTGTGCGCTCTCTATGCAAAAGATCTCTCCACTCTCCGTTAGCTTTACATGCACAAGAGAGCGTCGGCAGAAAACAGCAGTCAGTTGTTTTTGTTTTTTCATCTTTATCGCCTCTTTGAATATTTTGTAATTTTCTTTGCTGAGCTGTTCGTTTATATATATTGGTACTATACCGCGTGTTTCAATACCCACCAGCTGTAGGCAGAGTGGCTGATTATTTGTGCGCCTGTACGTACTGGCAGCTCGCATTAAAGTTATTTTATCGTGCGTATTATCAAAACGGATTAAAATCGTGGGGTCAGCAATCGACCCAGCAGATTGTTTGACCCTAAATATGTCGCGTGGTCTCGGCACCGGGGTGACTCCCAGAGCGAAACAAAGTTTATTAAATATTGTTCGCAGTTGCTCCCCCTCTTCTCGCGGCACACCGTGTAGCCTTAGCTCCGTGGCCACGCTAGCATTGGCTTGGGCACTTAGCTTGGCCTCCAAGGTAAACATCTTCTCCTCAAGCAGCGACGGCTTGGCAGCATCTTCCTCCAGTTTTTGGACACGCTGTTTGAGGTTCTCAAGAACCGCACCCATGCCGTCCAGCCTTGCATTAAGTGCTGCAAGAATGCGACCCTCGCACTCACCCACCTTCGTCGCGATCATATTTGCTTGCTCGTCGAAGCGTTTATTTATGAGCTGCAGGATCGCAGCTCCTTCAAAGGCCTTGCTAGTTTTAAGCTCGCCAGTGGAGCTCTCGCGTTGTCGCTTCGGAACGGGTAACATGACTCTTTGTTTTTTATTTTGAGTGATTTTTTGAGTGTTTTTTGGGCCTTGTACGCCTTGTATTTTGAGTGATTTTTTTTGTGTTTTTTGTGACTTGTACGCCAAGTTCTTTCTGTTGTTCGTATGTGTGAGCTTTCTATAACAGTTTGTGACAACTTGTTTTCTTTGCTCCCGCGCAAAAAAAGTAAAACTAAGTTTGTTTATTTTGCACTTTTATTTGAAGTGTTCCGTTCTTTGATGTGCCAATTAACTTTGGCAGACACGTTATACCACGAATTTGTAATATTTAGCAGTATATCCTTTTGTAAAACAAAAAAAACGAAAAATAACTCGGAGCTCGCAAGAAAACAGAACTTTCATCACAGTCGATAACGATAACATGGCATCCTAGGCATCTCGTGACTCAGCATTCGATTCGCTATTACTCCCGTTTCGCTACGCGGTGCTGTAACTGGCTCCTCAATCCTCGCAACTGGCTGTGGTGGTGATTTGAACTGACTGAGCAAACCACCCCGCGGCCTGATCTGTTAGCGCCTCACTTATTGCCCGTGGTAATCGCTCCAGACTGATCTCGTACATACTTGCTCGCTTTTCAATCTCCTCGAGGAATACAAGTGGGTCCGTATACCCAATGAACCTAACACCCCAATTCCGGACCAGTTCTGGTACAACCACGCTGTTTCTATGGCTGTAACATCCCTCCTCCGCATGTCGGTAGCCAGCCGGCTCGACCTGACTATGTACCACCGGTGTACTAGCAGGTGACTGGACATGGATACGAGGGATGGATTCTTTTGTCGCCATTGGGCTTAACGTTGTGCTGTTGTGGATGTCCCGGTTCGACGAGAGTGCAGTTGGCGACGTCTGAAACTTCGCGAAACGTAACTCCCAGTCAGCCAAACGTGTCCACACCTCGTTCGTATGCCCGTCTCTTTTAATAAACTCGCATACTGTTTTTCGGTAGTCTGACACTGTTGCGCATTTTCCCAAACCTAACTCCTCAGAAATATATTCTAAATCCTCCTTCCGGCAGTCGTAGACCCATTGTCGGCCCACCCCTGGGTTGGTGCAGCCTCCAGGCACCATGCCGGCAGATTCGCTGACTGGTGGTTTCTCCATCGCAGATTATTATTGTAAAAAAAATTCTCCCAAAATTTTAACGAAAGCAAAAAAAATGTTCTCCAAAATCTCCGATGTATTATGTGTATATAAAAAAAAATTCTCCAAAATTTATTTAATGAAAACCAGAAAAATTTTTATTATTATATATTTTTTTTTTGTTACTTATTTATTTATTTTTATTTATTTATTTTTAGCTTTCATTTATTTATCGTTGTTGACCAAAAAAAAATTATAAAATTTTCAAAACACCTTTACAATACTCTGCGACCCACAGTGCAGCCAATCCGTTCACTTATTTTGTTTCTAATAGTTACCAAGACAACCGAACAGTGCTCACTTTCGTCGGTGTCGTCCCACTGTGCCTTATTTTTCGCTTGAGTCAACCGCTTTGACTTCTCAAAATTTTAGGCACCCTGTGCTGCTCGCGTCGACGTGAGAGTTTTCCGTTAGGTGATCGGCTCACCCGCTTTGCCGTCAAGTTCGCTGCGTTCACCGACGGTTGCCAGCAGCAATGAATTACACGGTTCCGTTAAGTAATCGGCGCGTACGTTTTCACCGTCTCGTTCGCTGCGACTCAAATCTTTGTCGACCGCGCGGACTCAAGCAAGGCCCGTTACCTTATCGCCGTTTACGTTTTCTTTGCTATTCTGCAGCTGCCACCGATTCAACACGCCTTACACACTCTGTTCGCTATGATCCCGTTGTTTCTATCGCTTCGCCCGTTTTCGTTTTCTTTCGTTGTGCCGCGACAATTGCACAAAATCTCGATGTTCGAATGTCGGTGGATGTCGTTTTACATGCGCGTAGTAAAACAGGGTATCACCGGGTATATGCGTACTCTACCCGAATCGCAATTTGCGCACTTTTTAGTGATGTTACTGGGGGCTTTAATTCTAGTTTACACCACCCGCTAATACTTTGGGTCCCTGCTCGGGCGCCACTTGTAAAGTAGTGATTTGCCGAGGTACAGATCTCAGTCTGGCCAAGGCTGGTTACAAGTAATTTATAACTTGCTGAAACCCAAAGTATAGCGTTAAGAAGAGTCAAATAGTGATCCGACGTAAAGTCGTGTCCTGTCAACTATTGATCAGTTAGGGTATCAACCGGGCCGACACCACAATTGCTACCTTATCTGATCGCTAAGCTTACCTTACGCCACCGCGGGCTAGCCTCACGAGTGTCGTCTGGTAAATTAGCTGGCGAGGGTGTGGACTGGGTTATTGCCTCAATCGCCTCTGCACCTTATCGTTGATAGAACACGTGCCTCTGTGGACTTGAATCACAGGGTATCAGACACTGTACTACACAGAGTAACCACGCGTTTTATGTTACTATTTTCCACTTTATTTTCTCTATATATATACTTAAGCCGCGGTACAAGCCACGCGTTAGTCTTAGCGGGAAGGGGGGCCTAAATCTAAGATACAGATGTGATTCTCTAACTCACGTATTAATTCCAAACCCTCTTCTTATTCTGATCTTTCCTCTGGTTTGCTCCTGGTTGCTCTTACGCGTCTCTCCTTTTGTTCTCGTTCACGTTTGCTTTGCACTCGCGTCTGCGCAGAACTTAGCACTCCCGCTCGCGTTTAGGGTTCGCACTCGACTCGGTCACATCTCTGCGTTTGGCCCTTCCACGCACTTTCGATGCTCGTACCGGACTGTCCCGCTGCATATTCGCGGTTCACGCTCGGCCCTTCTTCGCCGATCCACTCGAGCTTTTGTAGTTTGGTGGATAGCGTGTTGAGGGTCGAAAGCTCTGCTTAATACTTTCGCATCATTTGGCCACTCTGCTTCTAATGGCCGTTCTGTTTTGAAACCGACGTTGCTTATTGACTATTATACTATTGGGTGGTATCATACATTACAGATCTTAACAATTATTTCTTACAGCTTATTATATTAATATTAAACAATAAAGGGCCTTCTTGGCAATCTTCAACTATTCATATTCTCATTCCTATTCTTAACTATATAAAAATGTGGTGGAGGGCATCATTTGGCCTTCCTCACAGTACAAAGCGTCGATACCATGAAGCCATGCCCAAGCAGCGTCGAAGTTCCTTAACATTCGTCGGGGCTTTCAGGTTCTGGATTGCTTCCACTTTGGCCGGATCGGTTTTAATTCCTTCTCCGCTCACTAGGTGTCCCAAGTATTCTTCCGGTTTAACTTCAGGTTTGCTGCTCTCAAGCGACGGAATACTTCTTGGAGGTTCGTCACGTGTTGTTCTTTTGTCGCTCCGATCACTATTATGTCGTCCAGACAGGCAAACGCATGGGGCTCCATATCTGGTCCGATAACCGTGTCTAAAGCTCGCTGAAAAAGGCATTACTCGAAACTGGAACAACCCTCTGCCGGGTATCGTAAACGCTATGCACTCCGCTGCCATGGGAATTTGCCAGTAGCCGTGTTTGAGGTCAAGTGTCGAGATATACCGCGCATGCCATAATCGCTCTAAAATGTGATTTATCCTGGGCACGGGGTATGCATCGGGTACGGAGTGCGCGTTCAGTTGCTTGTAGTCGATGCACATCCGCCACTCGTTCGTTTTCTTGTGAACAAGTACAATTGGTGCACTGTGCGGACTACGAGCTCTACGGCTCTATCGCGCCGGCCTGCAGTAGTTCATCCACTTGTGCATTGATTACCTGCTGCATTGCCGGGTTCTTCGGGTAATACCTTTGTTTTATAGGCTTATAGTCCTTCATGATGATCCTGTGCTCGGCAACGTTGACACACCCTGCCGCGCGTTCCCGCACTGTATGGTCGTCCCTACCAGGCATAAAAAATCTATTCCCAATATTAGGTTATCTAGCATCGAAGGCATCACGAGCATGTCCATCGTGACCTCGGCCCCCGCTAAACTAACCTTTCCCCTGAATAATTCTTTTACCTCCAATGCCGACCCATCTGCTAAGCGAATCTTCGCGTTGGCTGTCAATACTTCACATTTTTTTAACCCTCTGGAAAATTCCTCACTGATGAAACTTCTGGTTGCCCCTGAATCGACCGTTGCTGTCGCTACCTGGTCCCCGACCTTAACTGTAGCGACTTTCCGCCCATCCTCCACTCTTAAAGGGTATTCTAGTTTCGGGACTGCTTCGAGTCGGCACCCACCCGATCCCGTCCCAGCTGGTGCCGTGGCTCGTTTCCCGCCCCGGGGCTACGACAACACTCGCTCGTTCTGTCACCTTGGGTACCACACTCCCTACAAAACTGCACTCGCGGATTAGGATACTCTCTGGCAAAGTGCCCCGCTTGCGAACAGTTATAGCACACTCGTTTATTCATGGGCGTCCTAGGCATCTCGTGACTCAGCATTCGATTCGCTATTACCCCCGTTTCGCTACGCGGTGCTGTAACTGGCTCCTCACTCCTCGCAACTGGCTGTGGTGGTGATTTGAACGGATTATAGTGTTTCGGGACAGTCCGCGCGCCATAACTTGCCGCCGCATCTCTCCGATCCCGTTCCTCCAGGGTCTCGTATTCTGCCGCCAACTGGGTTAGTTCCTCCAGTGTCTTGAACTCGCGCCTGCGAATGCTTCGTCGATAGTCTGACGTCAAGTTTTCATACACTCTATGTAACTCCTGCTCTGCTGAATACCTAGCGTGTCGCATCATCCTTCGGAGGTCAATAATGTACTCCTTTAAACTCTCTCCGACACGCTGTCGGCGGATCCTGATATCATCATCGAGTCGTTGATAATATTCCGGCGGCAGGAAGAAATCTAAGAATGCGCTCCTAAAATCGGCCCATGTGGCGTCCATCAACTGGCTGACAGAAAACCACATCGCGGACTGATCTGTTAGCGCTTCACTTATTTCTCGCGGTAATCGCTCCAGACTGATTTCGTACATACTTGCTCGTTTCTCAATCTCCTCGAGGAATACAAGTGGATCCGTATACCCGTTGAACCTAATACCCCACTTCCGGACGAGTTCTGGGACAACCACGCTGTTCCTATGGCTATAAAATCCCTCCTCCGCATGTCGGTAGCCAGCCGGCTCGACCTGACTATGTACCACCGGTGTACTAGCAGGTGACTGGACATGGATACGAGGGATGGATTCTTTGTCACCATTGGATTTAACGTTGTGCTGTTGTGGATGTCCGTCACGTTTTCACCGTCTCGTTCGCTGCGCCTCAAATCTATGTCGACCGCGCGAACTCAAGCAAGTCCCGTTACTTTATCGCCGTTCACGTTTTATTCCCTATTCTCGCAGCTGCGACCGATTCAAAACGTCTTACACACTTTGTCTGCTGTGATCCCGTTGGTTTTATCGCTGCGACCGTTTTCGTTTGCTTTCGTTGCGCCGCGACAATTCGAATGCCGCCACCGTTTTACATCCGCGTAGCAAAACAGGGTATCACCGGGTATACGAGTACTCTACTTGAATCACAATTTTCGCACTTTTTAGTGATGTTACTGGGGCTTTAATTCCAGTTTGCACCAATCGCTAATACTTTAGGTCCCTGCTCGGGCGCCACTTGTAAAGTAGTGATTTGCCGAGGTACAGATCTCAGTCTGGCCAAGGCTGATTACAAGTAATCTATAACTTGCTGAAACCTAAAGCATATCGTTAAAGAAAGTCAAATAGTGATACAACGTAAAGTCGTGTCCTGTCAACTACTGATCAGTTAGAGCATCAACCGGGACGACACCACAATTGTTACCTTGTTCGATCGCTAAGCTTACCTTACGCCACCGCGGGCTAGCCTCACGAGTGTCGTTTGGTAAATTAGCTGGCGAGGGTGTTGATTGGGTTGTTGCCTCAATCGCCACTGCACCTTATCGTTGATAGAACACGTGCCTCTAAGGATTTGGATCACAGGGTATCGGACACTATACCACACAGAGTAACCACGCGTTTTATGTTACTATTGTTCACTTTATTCTCTATATATATATATATGTACTTAAAGCTCGGTATGAGCCACGTGTTTGTCTTGCGAGGCTCACACTAGACTGTCACGCTGCATATTCGCGGCTTTCGTTCGGCCCTTCTTCGCCGATCCACAGGAGCTTTTGTGGTTTGGTGGATCGCGTGTTGAGGGTCGAAAGCTCCGCTCAGTGCTTTCGCATCAACTCTGTTCCCATCGACCGTTCCTTTTTAAAACCGACATTGCTTATTGATGCTTATGCTAACAGTGCATTATCTATTTACTAATTACCTCAAGCCTTCTTGGCATCCCTTATCAATTAATCTTTATTATCTAATAAATAACAACTTAAGTACGAAGGCCTTCGTGGCAATTTAAATGATCGTAATTCATAATCCTTAACCTATAAAACAATCTCCTTCAATATTGGTCACTTATCAAACTAATCAATTCAGAATATCCTTACTTCCTAATTCCTAATATCTATTATCTACAAACTAACCAATTCAATATTTCTTCTTCTTAATACCTAATGCTTCATTGTTGACTTAGCGTCAATTTTTACTCTATCAACAACTGTCAGCCAAGCTCAACACAATATTTGTGTTTATACTAGTTGACTGAGTTGAGAAAAAATCCGGGCTGTCAACTAATTTTCGTATTGAGCAACGTGCTTAATGTCAACGAGTTGATGATGAAATTGATAAGTATTTAAACTAGTTGGTATCCACATTTGTTGAAGTTAGTTGCTGTCAATTATTTTAAGCAATGAATTTTCAGGCAATGCCTGACATATTATTAATTTTTATGTTTGATAGAGCAACCAAGGTGTATTTCATTGATAGTTTTTTTTTTTGCTATTCACCACCTTGGCTATTAAAATAAATTAATTATTAATAGTAGTGTTTTTGATAGAAAAACATGATAGATTGCGACTTGATCAGGGTGAGAAAATTGATGAAAATTAAATGTTTTGTGCTTACATTGCAAATTGGGTAGATGGCGTTTATGGTTTACAAATAGATTAAATAATGCATTCGGTGCACTTGAAAATAAACACAGATGGCGCTTTGCATAAAGATATTTGGTGAACGTTGTCACCAATTATGTTTATTTAAACTTATATAAGGCGCTGCTTATAATTACCGAAACTTTATGTGTTATTCTAAGAAAAGTTGATCTCACGCTAGAGAGGGAAAACTTTTTAGCGCGCGTCGAGTCTGCGATCTATCGAGTTGCCGTTCGATTCATCGCTCCCAAACTCAGATGGCGTTGCCAGATATTTGGGTCGCTACAGTACTCCCCTTCCAGTGAAGTCGTCACGAATCTTGATTTAAAAATTGTACCCTCTTTTGCCTTTCATATGTTCTGAGGGGTTTAGGGTTCAATTCTTCTGCTTCCAACAGGTGGTCATCCTTTGCGAAAAAAACAGGTTTGAGGCGGTCAACTGACACTGCAGTTTCCTTTCCGTTTACTAGGAGAGTGAAATCTCTGTCGTTTTCGCGTTTAATAATTTCATAAGGGCCAGTGTAGGGAGATTCCAGAGGCTGCTTAACGGCGTCAGTGCGTATAAATACTTGAGTGCAGCTATCAATTTCTTTCAAAAGAAACATCTTTTGTTTAATGTGATGTGCTGTTGATGTCGGTCGAATTTTCTGCATGTGTTCTCGAAAGGTACTTAAGAAGGTTGAGGGATGTACTGTGTCGTCTGACTCTGCGAAAAATTCGTTTGGCAGTCGGATGGGTGCTCCATACAACATCTCCGCTGCGGATGCTTTGGTGTGACACATTAATGATGATTTAAGTGATCTGTGCCATCTTTCTATAAGACCGTTTGACTGTGGATGGAACGCCGTCGTGTGTATGTGCTTGCTTCCAATAAGATTTGCAAGTTGCTTAAACAATGCCGACTCAAATTGGGTGCCTTGATCTGTAGTTATCGTTTTGGGAGATCCAAATCGCGAAATCCATTGAGTCCAAAAAGCCGTGGCTATTGTCTCAGCGGTAATGTTTGAAAGTGGCACTGCTTCTGGCCAACGCGAAAATCGATCTATCATCGTCAAACAGTATCGAAAGTTTTGTTGCAAGGGCATCACAATAATATCCAGGTGGACGTGGTCAAATCTGCCGTGTGGAACATTGATCTTTTCTGGAGAGAGATGATTGTGTTTGTGAATCTTTGAACGTTGGCACGGAAGGCAAGACCTGCACCATTGAAGAACATCTTTATTCATTGAGGGCCAAACAAACTTCTGTCGTACCTGACGCACTGTTGCTCGACCACTGGGCGACAAGTTGTGAATATGCGAAAGAACCTTATTCCGCAGAGATTTCGGTATATACGGGCGAACGGTTCCTGTGGATACATCGCAGTAAAGTGAGATGTCGTTATCGTATTGAACTTTTTGCAGTTTTAAGGATGTGGAATCTTGCAACAGTTGTGCTAAATCAGGATCCGAAGCTTGTTCTTCTTCAATTTGTGGCAAACTGATTGCTGTAGGCATTGTTATTGCGCACAACCTTGAGAAGGCGTCTGCGACTGTATTTTCAGATCCTTTTACGTGCAGAATTGTCGTGGAGAATTGTGAGATGTAGTTCAAATGACGCATTTGTCGGGGAGATGCTTTTTCTGGCCGCTGTTGAAATGCATAAACAAGCGGCTTGTGGTCGGTTTTTATAACAAAAATGCGGCCGTCGACAAGATGTTTAAAGTATTTGATAGCCAGTAGCTCTCGATCATACGTAGAATAATTCTTCTCAGTGGTGCTTAACTTTTTGGAAAAAAATCCAAGCGGCCTCCACTCGTCGTCTACGCGCTGTTCTAATGCTGCTCCTATTGCGCAATCCGATGCGTCGCACACCAACTGAAGTTCAGATTTGGGTGTTGGAAAGGACAGGAGCGCAGCGTCTGCAACACTTTTTTGCATGCTTCAAAAGCTAAAATAAGTTCTGATGTCCACTCAATTTTGCGTTGATCGTTCTTTTTCACATCTTTTAGTAACTCAGAGAGCGGAGCTTGTAAATGTGACGCTCGTGCTATGCATTTGCGATAATAGTTTACGACGCCCAAAAATCGACCCAGTTGGCTGATAGTGTCTGGACGATCATAGTTGTTAATGGCATCTACGCGTTCGGATGGTGGTTTTATGCCATGTTCGTTGATTGTGTAACTAAGAAAATTTACTTGAGATTGCGCTAGCTGACATTTGCTCAGGTTGATACTTAGTCCATGCTTCTGAAGAACTTTTAAAACAGATCGAAGGTGTTGCTCGTGTTCGGTGATGGAAGATGACATTATTAAAATATCGTCTATATAGCAATATACAAAATCCATGCCACGGAATATGTTATCCATGAAACGCTGAAACGTTTGAGTCGCATTTTTCAAACCGAATGGCATGTACTGAAATTCTATCAGTCCGAAAGGTGTGCAAACGGCTGTTTTACTGATGTCATTTTCTGCCATGGGTATTTGGTAGTATGCTTTAACCAAATCCAGCGTTGAGAAAATGTTTTTCCCATGCAGCTGCTCAGTAAAATCGTGGATATGAGCGATCGGATAGCGATCTGGTACAGTTATTACGTTCAGCTTCCGATAATCTCCACATGCTCGCCAGCCGCCATCTTTCTTGGTGACCATGTGTAATGGGCTGGACCAAGGACTTTTTGATGGACGACATATGCCTTGCTCAATCAGGAAGTTGATTTCTTTCTTGGCAGTGACAAGTTTCTCACCTGATAGGCGTCGTGGTCGATCAGCGACTGGTTTCCCATGCGTTTCGATATAGTGGCGTACGTCGTGTTGCCTGGTGGCTCTGTTGGAGGGCTTTGTCACGTCGACAAATTCGTTAAGGAGTTCTCGAAACTTGAACATGCCTTGAACTGTGGAAACGGTTATTTGTTTCGCCTGTGCCAGGCATGCGGTTGTTGAGAGACCAGTGGTCGAGTCGATTAGTCGTCGGTTTTCAAGATCGATGAGAAGCTGAAATTCTGATAAAAAATCTGCCCCAATGATCGGAGAGTGTACGTCGGCTATGATGAAGGGCCAACTAAAATTTCGGCGAAGATCAAGGTTCAGCTGGGTGACGTACTTTCCATAGGTGTGAATGATCGTCTGATTTGCAGCGTACAGTGTCAATTCGCTTCGGGTGGTTTTTTGCTTAACCAGCGTGCGTGGTATAACAGAAACCACAGATCCTGAGTCGATGAGGAAACGAATGTGGGATTTGCGATCGGTGACGTGTAGGCGCTGCTCTTGTGGGCCAGCTGATTGAATTTTGGTTTCGCTGATTATATTTTTGCTGCCGCAGGCCAGCGTGTCGAGCGACAGCTTTTTTAGTTTAACGACGAAAAAAGGGCACAAGGTGGGCGGCACTTTTGGGCACTCTCGCCAAATCTCTCGTGGTAATAGCAGAGTTTGTCCTGTTGTCCAGATGTCTGTTGGCCAGAAGTTCCAGTCGATGTGGAGCTTCGTGATGAACCGTGTAAGCGCTCGCGTGACTGGAGGCGCTTGACTTCCTTTTGCAATATGTCATATTTTTGCGAAAGTGAACGTAGACTGTCAGCTATATCCATCAACGGTGTAGCAGCTGAGGCGGCGCATACAGTCGGACTCACAGAAGGTGTTGGATTTTCGCCGATGGCAAAAGTAGCGTTTGTGTTACTTGCTTCTAGCATTTTGTCTGCTATTTTAGCAAGCTTGTCCAAGTCAGTTTCCTCCCAAACAGTAAGCAGTGGTCGAATAGACGCTGGCATTTCGGCCAAAAAAAGAGAGAGAATGATTTTCTCGCATCCGGGGTCCGGGGCTAGTCGACGCATGTTGGCCAGGATCTCTGAAGGCTTCGTGCCTGTAGCACCTCCACCCTGCAGCAATCGGCGTAGTTTCGAGTCTGAAGGTTCATCGAATTTTTGTAGCAAGCGATTTTTAATTGCTAAATATTTGTTTTCGTTCGGTGGTCGAGTTACTAAATCTTCCACTGTCAACACAACATCCTCCTCCAAGTGAAGTGTCACCAGGTCAAACATATCAGTGTCGTCAGTAATCTGGTGCAAGCGAAATGAGCGCTCTACTTGCGCAAACCACAATGTAGGGTTGCTATGTGCAAATTTTGGCAAGCGTACGGTGGTGCGTGCATGTGTGCGCGTCGTCTCATCTCTGTTTGTGGGCTCGCTTGCCCGAAGTGACTCAAATGACTGCATTGGAATCTGTCATGGTGTTGGGTGTGGCCGATGATTCTTCTTCTTCAACAAAAATGAGTCGTCTACCTTTCAAACTTCGCAGATCGTATGGCCGTGTACTCATAAAGTGCGCAGTTTCTTAATTGTGAAATGCACGTACGTGTGTGTGCGAAAATTCCACGGAATCAAGAGAAACTTGCACTGGGTCGAAGTTTAACGTGTTTTCGAACGTCGGGGTCACCACTTTGGTGAACGTTGTCACCAATTATGTTTATTTAAACTTATATAAGGCGCTGCTTATAATTACCGAAACTTTATGTGTTATTCTAAGAAAAGTTGATCTCACGCAAGAGAGGGAAAACTTTTTAGCGCGCGTCGAGTCTGCGATCTATCGAGTTGCCGTTCGATTCATCGCTCCCAAACTCAGATGGCGTTGCCAGATATTTGGGTCGCTACAGATAGAACCAGTGCTGCCAAATTATTATTGCTTCGTCATCAAATACAAGCTCAGTGCTGCAAAATTATCGAAATTTCGATTGGTTGGCTCTTTGGAATATAACAACACTTGAAATATCGAAATTTTGATTGGTTGGCTCTCCGGAATATACTGTTTTATTTGAATCATTTTGTCACTTCATTCTGGTATCTGATAGAGCACAGAGCGATTTGTTTGTACAAAAAAACTGTTTTTATACTTTGATACCAAAGGTATCATAGTATATTGGGTTTGTGCAATGTCCGTCATGGTGTCTGTCCGTCCGTCCGTCCGTCCGTCTGTCCGTCCGTCTGTCCGTATGAACGCAACTTTTTTCGACACCCTTAAAGCTAGAGCCTTGCAACTTTGCAAATATCTTAGTACATGTCTTCGTCAGACAAAGTGTTAAATTTGGGGCTCTACGACCTCAGGGGGCCTGAGAAATCGATAACAAGTCGATACACCTCGATGTGCAAATCGATAAAATACAAATATATCCCACATTTTAGCAGCTAGAGTCACCAAATTTTATGGCAAGATAGCTGGTGACATTCCCCAAAAAACTGCATCAAAAGTTTGGATGCCACGCCCACCTATTCCGCCCACAGCCCCTCTCCAATTATAAAAAAAAATGCCTGTATCTTCTACAGTTTTGAAGCTATACCCACCAAAATTGAAATGAAGGTAGATGCTGACATCTGACAAAGTTATGCATCAAAATATTGGATGCCACGCCCCCAAACAACGGGACATACCCCACCGGCCTAAAAAAAAACATTAAGGCATGTATCTTCGCCAGTTTTTAAGCTAGAGTCACCAAATTTGGTATGAACATTGGTAGTGACATCCGTAACAGGTGTACATAAATTTTTTAGATGCCACGCCCACTTATACCGCCCACCGCTATATGTCTCTCAGTTTTCGAGCTAGGCTCTTCAAATTTGGTATGAACATTGTTAGTGGAATCCGTAACAGATCTGCATCAATGTTTTGGATGCCACGCCCACTTATACCGCCCACCTCTATATCTTTGTCAGTTTTTGCGCTTGAGTTTCCAATTTTATACCCAAAACCCTCATATATTACTATTTGCTCTCCGAATTCTTAACACAGCTATGTGAACTGGTATCAAAGTACATCGCAGTCGGTTGCGTCCGACTGCAACGTTTTAGCTTGTTTTTTTTTAATTTTTGTAAAATTTAATAAAATAAGCAATAATGGAATTGATTTTGGAAGAAACGAAAAATTTTTGCGCCAATTGTCGATAATAGAAAATATTATTCGTTTGGTGCATCAAACACAAAAAAAACAAAATTGTGAAAAAAAACAATTCTATTTGGATTGTAGTTTGGTTGCACTGATGCAGCACTTCCACTATTGTTTTTTTCTCCTTATATTTATTATTTTATTATTATGCTATTTAATTTACTTTACCGGTTTCGATGCAGATTTTTTGACGTTAGCGTTGTGAATTTATTTTGTGATTTACATTGATATTGTGTGTGTGATATTGCATTTATTAAAAAAAACTGGTATGTATGCAAATGTTATTAAAAACAAATTAATATGTAATTTTCTTGCATTAATGTAAAGGGAGTACAATGGCTTTGAAAAGAAAAATGGCTGCAGCATTGATCGCTGGTGAAATCCCACAAATTAGTTCTTTCTTCTACTAAGTTAATTAAGGTGTAGCACTGCTCGTCCGACCACAATGCTACCGTCTTTCTGGCGCGTGATGTTTTATTTATTGGTGTTAAATCAACATATTCCACATGAACATCATCTAAATTCTCCATTGTTTTGCACAGAAAAATAAATAGCACAATGTCACTCACAGAAAAACACACACTAGAGAAGGACAACTACCAAAATACCTATCGCCCGCAACCGAATCAACTCTACTTTCGATATTGAAATATCGTTTAATAAAGTTGGTCATAAGCTATCGCCCGCAACCGAATCAACTCTACTTTCGATATTGAAATACATATCGTTAAATAAGTTGGTCATGTACTATCGCCCGCAATCGAAACGAATCTACTTTCGATATTGAAATATCGAAATAAATAAATATCTTTGAATAAATTTGGTCAACACAAAGCAAATGAATGAACATGAAGTCAATTTGATTTTGTGTAGTCAACACGTCAATTGTGACATCAACTATTGACTCAAAGTGTTTAGACTTTGTTTACATTCAAAGCGTCAACTGTTGTTTTTCGTGTTGTCAAACTATTGGCAACGCAACAGTTGACCAGGTTGACAGCTGTTTACACTAGGGTTGACTAAATTGATGTCAATGTTGACTTGTCAGTTAACTAGTGTAAATACACCTTAACGAACTTAAATCAATAATCCTACTTAATATCTAACAAAAATCAAAATCAATATTCAAACATTAATAATCAAAAATGTGGAGGAGGTCATTATTTGTCCTTCTTCACAAGTCTACGAAGTGACATAAACTGACTACAGGACGGTTTACTACCTAATCTGAATATCTTTCAAATGATAAACTCAGATTTTCTTGCCTTGTTCGTTTTGTAGTACTTTAGCCTTGAGAAATACAAGATCAAGTTAATGACTGAACTTTTTGCTAGCATTACTTTGTGAGAACTTCCGAGCATAAACCTCTTGGCCTGGTGCTAGGGTTATGTTTCTGCTACGCAAATTGTAAACTCGATTATTGACTTCGTGAGCCTTGGCAATATTTGTTTTTGCTTCGCTTCTAGCCAATTGTAATGCATCAGGATAACTGATTCTAGTGTCATCAGTAAGCAAATGCAGTTTTCTAAGAAGGTCATGGTCTTTTCCATTTAGTATCATGTTTTGACCGAAAGTTAAAAAGTATGGGGAGTAACCGGTACTCATATGTATGCTAGATCTAATCGTACCATATATTTCATTTAATTTCTGATCCCAACAAGTATGATCAGATCCAATATAGGCACGTATGGCTGCCAACACCGATCTATTCAGCCGCTCGCTTGCATTTGCTTGCGGAGAGTGTATTGCAGTGCATATATGCTTAACAGAAAATCGAGTAAGAAATGCTTCAAAATATCCTGATCGAAACTGAGAGCCGTTATCAGTTAAAACAGATTCAGCTACACCAAATGTGAAGAAAATAGAACTTTCAAGAAAATCACAGATTTTTGGTGAAGTAAAACGCTTTAACGGGCAAAGAAAATGGAATTTCGTACAATGATCAACAACTATCAATAGTCCAATGTTTCCACATTTAGATCGCGGATATGGTCCTAGCAAATCTAAATATAGTCGTTGAAATGGTCTATCAGAAACAACTGGCCTACCCATAGGTGGTCTTAATACAACATTCGGACTCTTGGTTTGCTTACAGATTGGACAATTCTTGATATACTCACGAGTTTGTGCTACCATCCGTGGCCAAAATAAGTATCGTTTCAGTTTATCAATCGTTTTACCCATACCACAATGCGAAGAACTTGGAGGGTCATGAGCCTGCTGCAAGACATTACTAACAATTCCTGACGGTACCCATAACTTCCATGATTCTGACTCTTGATCTGCGTTGCCTGTTGCCATTTCTGTTCGCTTATACACAAAGCCATCAGCAATTTTAAGATCGGGCAATCGAGCTTGATTTTTCTTAACGCGATCAATTAAACTCATATACTCAGGGCTACGAAAGTGGTCAGAAGATAATTCAATGATAGGTCCAGTTTGTGCAAACTCTTCGATTAATGTATCGTTTTGTCTGGACAAAGTGTCTGCGACAACATTCAGAGATCCTCTTCTGTGTTCAATTTTAAATACAAAACTTTGCAATTGAATAGCCCATCGTGCTAAACGACCTGACAAGTCTTTTTGACGCATGATCCATTGCAATGCTGCATGATCAGTCACAACCAAAAAGTCCTGGCCTTCAATATATGGACGGAATTTCTTTATACCCTTTATGACGGCTAAGCATTCTTATTCCGTGACGGAATAATTCCTTTGAGCCTTAGTAAGCCTTACCGACATAAATGCGATTGGCATTTCTACACCTTGGTAATTTTCTTGTGATAGCACGCATCCAAGTCCATACGAGCTTGCATCACAAAGCAAAATAAATCTTTTAGAAAAGTTCGGAGTAACTAAAATCGGTGCGCTTGTCAACCGTTTCTTTAACCCAATAAATGCATTATTTGCCTCATCAGTCCACTTAAAAGCAGTTTTATTTTTCTTCAGACACTCAGTTAACGGAAAACTCAAGTCAGCGTAATTTTCGACAAATCGACGGTACCAACCAGTTAATCCTAGGAAACGCCTAAGTTGTCTGACTGTAATTGGAACGGGAAAATCGTTTATTGCTTGAATTTTAAATGGATCTGTTTTTATTTGGCCATCTCGAATTATAAACCCGAAATATTTTATCTCTTTCAGGCAGAATTTAGACTTGCTCACATTAATAGTTATATTAGCCTTGCGAAGACAAAGTGCAATCTCCTGCAGTAATAACAAATGGGATTCAAAATCGTCTGAGAGTACGAGAAGGTCATCGAGATAAGCAAAAACTCGATTTCGAAGATGAGGTGGAGCCACATGATCCATTAGCCTACACATCGTTTGCTGTGCGTTAGTTAAGCCGAATGGCATAACCTTGTATTGATACAATGGTCTATTAGGTATTGTAAAAGCAGTGTATTGGCGTGACTGTTCTTCTAAAGGAATTTGCGAAAACGCATGCTTCAAGTCTAGTACGGTAATAAAACGAGCAGAAGGCAAGCGACTGAGTATCCCATCGATATGGGGTAAAGGATAAGCGTCTTTTCGAGTATGCTTATTTACCTCGCGTGAGTCTAAACAGAATCGTACCTTGTTATTTTTCTCTACAATTACACAATTGCTGCTCCATGCACTATTAGATGGTTCGATAACATCTAAAGCCAACATATTATCTATTTCAGCAAACATCAATTTTTCTCGAGCAGGTGACACTGGCCAATGCCTTTGCTTAATGGGTTTAGTGTCCCCTACATCTATAGAATGTGAAATTACACTAGTTCTACCTAATCCTTCAATTTCGAAATACGGAAAAATCTTAATCACGGCGGCTAATCGCTGCCGTTGTTCCGATGAAAGAGAATGCAGGTTTGAAGTCTCTTCTTCATTATCTGAGTCTCCCACATCCAATTCGGATATTTTTGGATTTAAAATTCGGTCAACTAAACCAAAACTTGACCAAAAATGTATGCCTAGGTATACTGTTTGTTTTAGCGCTGGTATGAGAAAGAACTTGAAAGGTTTGGTTATATTTCGATAGGTTATTGAAGACGTAGAAATCCCTACTACCTTACAAGTGCTCCCATCAGCTGTTTTAACGTTGCCGGAGCAAAGACGAGTCTTACAAATGGATTGCAATTCAAGAGCCAATTCGCTGCCGATGCAACTAATAGATGCGCCAGAGTCTAATACAGCTTTATGGTTTTTACCTTCAATCTGAATTTCAATATATAATCTATTATCAGAGTTGAAAAATATTGACGAAACTAGTCTCTTCCGAGTGCCAATGACGTTTTTCTAAAATTTTCTCAAGCGGATTGTAGATCTCTTGGGTTTGCTTATCAATTCTAAGTTTTGCTGATCTCCAAAAATTCTATTTCTGACTTTCATGTAATTTTCATATCTCACATGAAATGGTCTAGTTTTCTTATTTAATACTAATTTGGTTAACGATGAGCTTGAATGCGGAAAGGAATTTAGTTCACTATCCGTTTGAGTAGAGCTCAATCGAGTAAACCAATCGGACGCTTTATCTGCTAAAAGCAAATGTAAATGGTCGCAAATAATTTGAAATTCACCACGCAGTGTTTGAGCCGATAATTTTTTTTTAGTTCCATCAAAACGAACATGCCAATCTTGGATGATATTTCCCACCTTTTCGGACGGTAGGCTTGACGCTACACTACTGTGTCTTAGAATGTTGATTGGACTACTAACATTTGAACTTACAACAGGTCGAGCTGAATTACCGGTGTTTGCATTTGACTGCCTAGATGATGCTTGATGGTTTAATTGTAACTGCGCTAACTGAGTTTGTAACGAAGATGATATGTGTGCAGTTAGTTCTTCTAGCATGATCTTTTGTTGTGCTTGCATAGCTGTCTGCACATAGCTTGCAATTTCATTAGGACTTATAGGTGAAGTTGGTATTTCCTGTTGGATAGAATGTCTAGGAATAGTATTTCCATTTACTGAATCCGCTACTTGCTTACTTCTGGATCTGGTATGCATTCCTCTCGTGGGTATAGCTCCTCTACCTCTTCCACGTGCTGAACGCTGGGCTCTACAATTCGTAGAAGGTAAATCTAACGAATCAAAATCTAAGCTACTAGCATTTCGAGTGTTGCGCGCTTCTGCTTCCAACATTTCAACAGCTAGACTCGGCTTGCTAAATGGCTCAGCTGTGCATATTACATGACAGGTTGGACAGTTAGATGACTCCTTGAATCTCTCAACTAGACAATTGCTATGAAACTCATGATTGCAAGAAGTTGTTACTGTAATCTGGTTTGTTGTTATGTTATCGTTACAAATTACGCATATTTTAGCCTGCTCTAGTTCTGGAGTAGGTCGGTTTTCAGTGATGCTGTGTTGTAATGGCATCCTATATATATTAAGGTTTTTACTTATTCAAAAAAAAAAGATCGTCATTCTCCATACATAATGAAAGAATATTGGTAAGTGTTTAACGCATTTGGCTTCTGCATACTAAACTATTTAAAAGAATGTGGCTATTGTATAGTCTAACTCTAAAGTCCTATGCGTACTGGACAAGACCTCAAATTTCCATCTAAGACTTGTATTTCACAGCAACCACAAAACAATATAATTGACTAATGAATTGAGATGGCAAAAGAAATTAAGTCCTATTAAAGTCGACATATACAAAATAATGAATAGCTATCGCAATTCTTTTAATTGATCTACAAGGCTTTACCTACTCAAATAACAAATAGATATAAGAAATTATTTAATTTGAACTGTTTGTCGCATGACTAAGTTTGTGAATAATCTCCTCTGGTAGATTAAACCAAAAACATGATTCGCTTCTCAATTCCTAGAATCGAAATACTCGCATACTAAACCATAAGAACTCAATACAATTCCGAAAACAAAAGTTGTGTAAGGATGGTTAAACAGAGCTGGATATTGTGTGGTCCTCAAGGCAAAAATTTATAATTTAGTTACTCCACATAGTCTTTCCTCTTTAGACTTATATATATATAAAAGTTTCAAAATGTTGTCCTTGATTTATTTATTTTATTTGGGTAAAATCCACTTACTAGATGTTCAGTTTTATGTAAGAGGTGTCTGATATTATACTACCCCTATAGGCCACACGAGTTGGGCGCCAATTATTTTAATGTAACGTCCCCCTTACACAATAGTCTTATGTATAGGGGTTCTGTCTATAAGCAGTAGAACTGAGCTGTCGGTCTTCTCGACACAGCCTCGCCTGGGAAAGGTAATCGGTTGTGTGCACTATGCTACGCTCTGTGGATTGCTCTCCGGATGGCGTCGTGGGCTTCCTATCCCTTATGTTCCTATGGCACACTTACGTCACAAAAATAAAGTTTAAGTGCACATGATACTGATACTACTCTAAAAGTCTACAAAAATCTAATCAAAAGTAAATAGTAAGATCGGTCGGATTAGTTAGCATAGCCAATGCAAAAGTTGTATGAACTTGATGTTGTTGTTCATACGCTCTCTATACAGGGGGGGTATTGCCTTGGCAATTTGTGAGCGAAAATAAGATTGCCCCTAATTTGGTTACACTTTATATTCCTTCATTATGATGTGATCATGACGATACTAGGTTTATTTAAGAATTCATTTTTAAACAATTATCATTATTCGCAATCAAAAGATATTTTTTTTATAATTTTTAGGTTTCATTACGTTATTTACGCCTTTAAGATAATCTTACACAATTTTAGATATTTAAATAACTTTCTTATAAATGTGGTTTTTATCGAAAATATAAGAATTACTCGGCAAAATCATTTTTAAGATGGCCATACGATATTTTATAAGCATGTACAAGAAATCACACTAATTTTACTTTTTGTTGATTACTCACAATTACAAATCCATCGCTGAGTCCGTTGGTACCAAAGAACTGCTGCGGCTGTGGAGTCAAATGTTGAATTTATGCATGTTTAATCGTGTGGTCAATCGCTTATAAAGGTTTCCTGCCAAATAGTTAGTTTTCACAATTTCAAATTACCAACTAATATTATAATTTTGATATTTAACCGAATTTTCTTTATTTGTTGGTTTATTTAATAATATATACAAAGTATATATCCGCGCAATGTTGAATTGTGAACAAGCAATACAGAACTAAACTAGTGGTGTGCATAATGGAATACATCGTTGTCAGAAATATCGTATTTAGCTTATATAATAACAGCGATAGTTAACATAAAATTATCGATATTCAACACTTCTTCTTAAGCTATATACATTTCCTTCAATTTAAGCCAAGAGACTTAACAAATTCAATATGTTTTTGTTTTCCTAAACCCTTTGTAAAAATATCAGCAACGTTTTCATGAGTTGACACATATTTCAACTCGATTTCATTATTTTCGACTTTCTCGCGTATAAAGTGGTATTTTAAATCTATGTGTTTAGTGCGCTTATGGTGTATGGGATTGTGCGCTATATGCTGCGCACTAACATTGTCGCCAAATATTACAATTTTGTCTGTACTAGACCAACCGATTTCACCAAGTATTCTGCGAAGATAAACAGCTTCTTTAGCAGCAGTAGACAAAGCTATGTACTCAGCTTCAGTGCTGCTTTGGGCCACGACGCTTTGCTTTGAAGATAGCCAGGAGAACGCGCTGCCTCCCAACATAAATGAATATCCTGAATATGATTTTCGATCCTTGTTATCATTTGCCCAATCAGCATCAGCGTAACCTTTGACACGCTCACCAGTCTTGCGATATGTGATGCTGAGACCCATTGTTCCAGATAGATACCGTAAAATTCGTTAAGCTGCTGTCTGGTGCTCAATGTGAGGGTCCATGTTTCGTCGAGATAACTTGCAAGTGGCGTGCAATATATCTGGTCGGCTCAGCACTGCCAAGTACATAAGAGAACCTATTAGCGATTGGTATTCTTTTATATTTACCTTGACACATTTCACATTTTGACAGGAAACTTGAAATCCAGGCTCAAGTAGTGTAGATGCAGATCTGCAAGTTTTCATTCTATAACAGGATAATAGCTCTTCTGTGTACTTCTTCTGTGACATGATAACAGGACCTCGTTCACCAACTCGCTTTACTTCCACTCCAAGAAAGTATTTTAGGGAACCGCTATCGTGTATTTCGTACTTCTCCGCAATTTTTCGCTTTACTGCTTCGATGGCATCTTCAGTTCGGCACATAATGATTAAATCATCAACATAGACTGCAATGTATTGCTCTTCGTTAGATTTTACATAAAGGCACGGGTGAAATGCAAACTCTTTAAAACTTCATCCAGTGTATTGTTCCATGCTCGCCCAGATTGCTTTAGGCCGTATAACGCCTTTTGCAATTTCAAAACTTTAGATGGATGATGCGTGTCCACAAAATTTTCTGGCTGCTTCATGTAAACGGCTTCCGCAAGATTACTATTTAGGTATGCATTAGAGATGTCGACTTGATGCATTAGTAACTCCTTCACAGCGGCAATAGCAAACAGCATTGGAATAGTTTCATAGCGGATTACAGGTGAAAATGTTTCCCAGTAATTAACACCAAGCTGTTGCCCACATCCTTTTGCAACTAGTCTGGACTTAAACCGCTATATTTCGCCGATTTCATTTCGTTTTACTCGAAATACCCATTTTGATCCAATGGCCTTCTGCCCAGCAGGTAAATCTACTAAGATCCATGTGTTATTCTTCTTTAATGCATCCAGTTCAGCTTCCATCGAATCTTGCCAATTTTGAGCATGATGCCCACTCAGCGCTTCAGCAACAGATTGCGGTGTTTCGATGTCATCAGTACTATCCAGACAATTTAGTTCATGATATCGCTTTCGGGGTCTGCCAGGCTGGCCAGTCCGCATAATCTGTGGTCTGCCTGGTCCACGGCGTAAGGGATTTTCTGCCTCATCCAGTTCCAGTTCTTCGGCGTCGCTAGCACTCACAAAATCTTCCCCTTCTTCGTCTGAGCTACTGCTTTCAACGCTTTGCACCTGTAAATCTGCATGCTCTTCTTGCAAATCAGTAGTTTGTGGCTCGAGACGAATAATGTTTGTAGAGTAATCAATGTTTCAAACTCACCCTCTAAAAACTTGACGTCGCGTCGTGCTACTATTGATCGTTTTTCGCGATCATAAAGTCGATACGCCTTGGACTCAAAAGAATAGCCAACAAAAATGTATTCTTTTCCTCTTGCCTGGAACTTTCCTTTTGTGGTCTTATCCAGTGCAAAAACTCTTGAGCCAAAGGTGCGCAAATGCTTTACTGATGGTTTACGACCTTTCCATAACTCAAAGGGAGTGCGTCCATCAAGCGCTTTGGAAGGGCATCTATTGCGTAGATATGCAGCGGTTTGCACGGCTTCCGCCCATAAAAACTCCGGCAATTTCGCATGTACATGTAGACTTTTTGCCATCTCAATCAACGTGCGGTTTGCCCGCTCAGCAACACCGTTTTGTTTGCGTGTACGGCACCGTAAGTTGTCGTTTTATGCCACACATATTTAAATAATCATCAAATTGTTTGTTTTTGTATTCGGTGCCATTGTCGCTCCGAAATATTTTTATTTTCTTATCAGTCTGGCATTCAACATAGTTTTTAAACAATTTGAATTTTTTAAACACTTCATTTTTTGTGCGCATAAAATAAACAAAGTTCTTTCTTGAGAAATCATCGATAAAGGTCACCACATATCGATTTCCAGCAAGTGAATTCACGTTCATTGGGCCGAATACATCACTATGAACTAGTTCCAAAACACATTTTGTTATTCGTTCTGCCTTTCGTGGAAATGGTAGGGCGCACATTTTTGACTTATTACAAGTGTCACAATTTGTTTTTATATTGATATTGCTTATATTCATTCCATGAACAAGCTCCTTCTCACTTAGTTCTTTCAAATTTTTAAAATTTAAATGCCCGTACCGATTATGCCACATTGATGCCAATGATAAATCTTGCGACAATTCACTTTATCTTGTTCAACTTTGCTCACGTATATGTATAGGTTATTTTCTTGTTTCGCTCGTAAAACAGTTTCACCTTTATTGTTTGTTATTATCGCTTCGTTCTTTACAAATTTTGTATGGTTACCGTATTTTGCTGCCTTGCTTATGGACACAAAGTTCATACTTAATGATGGGACATACAAAACATCGCTCATTGTTATTTGTCTGTTTTCGGATTGCAAAATTACAGTTCCAGATCCGGGTGATTCGATTGATTTGTCAGCTGCTAACGTTATTGATACTCTATTCTCACTTAGAGAAATAAATTTACTTATATCACAACACATATGTGATGTAGCTCCACTGTCAAGACACCATGTATTTGTTTTTCTCGTAGCCACACTACAATGCATTAAAAAATTTGACTGTTCATTTTTATTTTCATTTTCCGCATCTTTCTTTTTATTTTTACATTCGTTCGCGCGATGCCCCGTTTTTTTTACAGTTATAACACTTTCCTTGAAATTTTTGTTTATCTGCACCTTTTGATTCTCGGCTTCTGGCATTTTTGTCGAATTGCTGCTTACTATTCTTTTGCTTAGTGTAAGCATATACAGCTTGGGCTTCGTCGTTTTGTTCTTCTTTACTCTCTTTTCTCGCGCCTTCTTCTAGAAGTTTTATTTTTAACGTTTCAAACGGCGGCAAGACTTCGCGTGTCTCGATTGCGACTACAAAATTTTCCCATGTATTAGGCAAACTGCTCCGATGGGTCGCAGGTTGCGGATAGCGAACGGCCTCTAGATTTAGTGGTTAGCTGCGAATAAGCCTTTTGGCAAATAAGCAGTCCCGGACAGCAGCAGCCATGCGGATGTTAACGTATTGGTGATAAGGCGTTTGTTTGACGGCCTTCAAAATTGCAGTCTTACACACACCCAACTTCCCACACATATACCTACCCATCCCATCCCACACATCTCATACCTGGGCTGGACTAAGGTGTTATCCGACCCGTGCCGAGAGTCAGCCTGGCTGAAGGCCCAGGTCTACCAAAAATAGTTCAGTCTTTAACGCGAGGGCTCAGCGCTTGGCAACCGCTGTTCTATCAAGAGCCTTACCCGGGTACTGCGGATCTCTGCCCGGGTGGACCATCCCCTTCTCCGCCACTCGTGGGTCCTAATATGAACAACATTGAAGCAACAACAACAACAAAAGGTATGGTGTCCGGAGCACCTAAAAAACCGGAGGGAGCAACCAGCTCCGTCATTAAAGGCTCTCACCCGAGCACACCCAGGCATTGCACGCCCAATGCCAAACCTGGTCAGTCCAGTTCTGTCGGCACCAAAGCCACCAGTAAGCCTTCGGCTGCTGGCGTGTTAGCCGGCGGATCGGGATCTGCACCAGGAAGTAGCAGGGTAGCCGTGGGCCAAAGTAAGAAGGCTAATCCTGGCAAGCCCCTGGAAGGATCCGGCATCAAAGCCACCAGCGTAGCTGGCGTGTCTGCCGCGATCCTGAATGGGGGTGAGCCGGTGATCAGCAGACGAGCCGCCGACTTTACCAGGACGGACCCGGCCAAGGCTAAGCCAAATGACAGGCGCACAGCCAAGCGCATTCTCACAAGGAATGCCACTAATCCGATTACCAGGGAGCAGACGTCTGAGCAAGACTTCGCGAAGGTGCAGGAGGATATAGCGTGGGCAAAGGCCGTACTACCTGGCTTCTCGCTAGAAACCCCCACCAAGCCTAAGATGGCTGAAAAGAGGAAGCCGTCCCTGGAGGTGCAGAGCACCTCAAAAAGACCACGTCAAGGTCCGACGCCAGCCAAGAAATCCTTCGCGGAGGTGGCTAAGGACAAGATCATAATTGGCGTGATCGATAAGCAAAACGCGGAAGGACGAATCCCCAAACACCAGTGGAGATGGATCCAGGTTGCACTGACACCAATTGCAATCAAAATGTGGCGCGAGAACCCTGGCCCGGCGCCCTCTTGCGAAGACGCGGGATGGTATCAAGGGTCCGTAAAGCTTATCGCGTGTGGCGATGCGCGTTCCGTGGCGCTGTACAAAGCGGCCGTAGCTCTTCTTAAGGAGGTCTACCCAGGAGCGAAACTGGAGGCGGTGGATGCTAAAGACATCCCGTCTAGGCCGAGAGCGAGGGCGTGGCTGCCGAGTGAGCCATCGGAGCCAGCGGAGATCCTGGAGGCTCTCAAGCTGTTTAACCCGCACCTGGGTACAAACAGTTGGAGGGTCCTCAAGGTCGAGAAGACGAACCGGGCTAGTATGCAGGTCGTCTTCCAGATTGACGGCGCGAGCGCGGAAAACATACGCTGCTACGGGGGGGCCGTGAACTACGGCTTCGCCAAGGTAGCCATGAAGGTCTACAAGACGGACACTGGGGCGCAGCACAACCTGGCTAGCGGTGTCGACATTGAGCCGGAAGACGCACCAACTGGCGACGGGGAGGAGGAGATGGATGTCGGAGAGGACGCTGCACCAGATGTCCTCGATGACGACGTTTCCTCCGGCTCCGAGTACGGCACCGCGTTTGGGCGCTTGTACACGGAGGAGGAGCTGCTAGGTGAAGCAGGTGAGGAGGCCGAGTCGGAGGTCACTCTGACGGAGGGCAGCGCTGCCTTACGTGATGCGGATAGTACAAAGAAACCTGCATCATAGTAAGGCAGCGTCGGCTGCACTTCTACTTCGCTTGGCACAGGGTGAAGTAGACATGGTTCTTGTCCAAGAGCCGTGGATCCCTGGTAACAGGATCTGCGGCTTGCGGACTCCCAAGTACACCATTTTCCACGGTAACGGTAAGGATAAGCTGCGCACCTGCATATTAACTAAAAAACATTTCAACGCATTTCTTCTCCCTCAATTTAGTGACGGGGACACCACAACCATCAGTCTGGAGTTAGAAACCCGCAAACTCCGACTGACATCCTTCTATTTGGCCCATGACACCCAGGGCCCGATTCCTTCAAGGACATTCCAGGAGGTGGTTGCACAAAGTGCCATGGATAAACAAAGCCTCATCATCGGAGGCGATGCCAACGCCCATCACTCACAGTGGGGCAGCACCAATATCAACGAGAGGGGTGAGTCTCTTTTTGAATACCTTCTTACCACTAACCTACATTTATGTAATAGGGGTACAGAGCCCACTTTTGTTATAAAAAATAGATCTGAGGTCCTTGATATAACCCTTGTATCGAGTGACATCAGTAGTCAAGTTGATAACTGGAAGGTTTTAAGCGATCACTCCTTTTCCGATCATCGCTATATCGAGATGACCATCTCAGCACCCTGTTCAACCCCCCAAAAGTCCCAAAACCTAAAAAAGACAAACTGGGGAATGTATATGAGGATACTGCGAGAAACCCTTCCGCAAAAACCTCCCTTTACGGAACTCCTGACCAAGGAGTACGTAGAAAATATAAATAACCAATTCACCTCCGCGTGTAATAAGGCACTGGACAAAGCTTGCCCTCTAAGTAGATACACAGAGACCCACAAACCACCATGGTGGTCAAAAAGTCTCGAAAACGCAAGGAAGAAGTGTAGACAAACCTTTAACCTCGCCAAAAGAACAGGTACAGACAGGGGCTGGGACCTTTACAAGAAAGAATTATATTCCTATAAGAAACAGATCAGACGGGCGAAGAGAACCTCGTGGGAGACTTTCTGCACCAATATAGAGAGTACCTCTGAGGCCTCCCGCCTTAGAAAGATAATGTCTTCTACATCAAGTCCACCAGGACTTCTACAGGACGAGAGGGGCAAATGGACTCAGTCCAGCGGCGAGTCCTTAGATTTGCTTCTCAACACCCACTTCCCAGGGTGCACACATACAACAACCCACACCCAGCGAAACTGCTCAACTATTCATAACCCTGAATCTATAGTTAATGCAGAAAAGATTAAATGGGCTATCAGCTCCTTTAAGCCCTTCAAATCGCCAGGGCCGGATAAGATATTTCCGGCACAGCTGCAGCACAGCCTACCCTACATAAGTGGATGGATGGAGGCTATCCTTCTAGGATGCCTGAAGGCAAACTACATTCCAAATACCTGGAGAAAAGTTAAAGTAGTCTTTATACCCAAAGCGGGCAAACCATCCCATGTTAGACCTAACGATTATAGACCAATTAGTCTCTCCTCCTTCCTACTCAAAACCCTGGAGAGGTTGCTGGAGACTCATTTAAGACAGTTAATCAGACCAGATTCACTTTCGAGGACTCAACATGCTTACACCAAAGGAAAGTCCATAGAAACTGCCCTTCATGGACTAGTCTCTAGAATAGAGTATTCACTGACTGTAAGGAATACGCCATGGTGGCATTCCTGGACATAGAGGGGGCATTCAATAACATTCTCCCAAGAGCCATTACTGCAGCACTGACTGTACTCGGGGTCGACGAGCCAATAGTGGAACTTATCGACACCATGCTTACCAGCAGGGTTGTTGTTTCCAAACTAGGGGCTTCGGAGGCTCAGAGACATGTCAGTAGAGGTACCCCTCAGGGCGGGGTGTTGTCCCCCTTTCTCTGGGTCGTGGCGGTCAACCAACTCTTACGACTGCTAGAGAGAGAGGGGCACACAGCGATCGCCTATGCTGACGATGTAGCCATTATAGTGCAAGATAAATACGCTCAAACCCTGAGCGATCGTTTACAGCACGCATTGCATATATTGGTAAAGTGGGCCACAACTTGTGGATTAGGGGTTAACCCAAGTAAGACAGAACTTGTGCTCTTTACAAGGAAGTATAAGCTGCCGAACTTCACCCTACCTAAGCTCGACAACACGAGCCTCGCGCTGTGCAGCAGTGCCAAATATCTCGGTGTAGTTTTGGACAGGAAACTAAACTGGGACGAAAATATTAGACAACGTATAACCAAGGCCAACACGGCACTTTTTGCGTGTAAGAAATCAATAGGATTGAGATGGGGCTTCTCTCCGTCAGTAGTACACTGGCTTTACACAGCCGTGATAAGACCAATTCTATTATATGGTAACCTAGTCTGGTGGCCAGCTCTAGCAAAACCTGCTAATCTCAAAGCATTGCATAAAGTGCAAAGAAGTGCGTCCATCTGCATAAGCGGAGCACTACGAACCACCCCAAATGAAGCTTTAAACACCATGCTTCACCTGCTGCCTCTTGATCTCGTAGCCAGGCAGTTAGCTACTAACTCTGCTCTGCGGATTCGGGAGGCGATGGAATGGAGAGGAGGCAATCTGGGACATACCTCAGTATTATGTCTCCAAGCGAACATTCCATCTCGCACTGATTACTGTGTCCCCAAGCTCGCTTTTAACAACAAGTACAGCGTGACTATACCCAGCCGGGAGGCATGGAAAAGTCAATATAAGCCTAAATCGAACTCGGTATCCATCTATACTGATGGATCGAAACTCGACAACAAGGTTGGGGGGGGGTTTACTCCTCTGATTTAGGTATACAAATCTCCTTTAGACTCCCGGACCACTGTAGCGTCTATCAGGCGGAAGTGCGAGCTATCCAGGAAGCCACAATTCACCTAAAGTCGCTCAGAGTCCTCCCTGGGAGTGTAACTATCTTCTCAGATAGTCAGGCAGCCCTCAAGGCACTTGACTCGAACATTAATAACGCAAAAACGCTGACTGAGTGTCGCCAATCTCTTAATGAGATAGCTCAACACCTCAGTATTTGCCTGGTATGGGTGCCTGGTCACCGAAACATCGAAGGTAACGAAATGGCTGACGAGCTGGCTAGAAAGGGTACCTGCGAGGCTCTTCTACCGAAGAGCAGTAACGTTGGTATGCCACTAGCCTCGTTCAGACTACAAAATAGGAATTTCACCCTGCGTAAAGCAACCCAAAGGTGGAAAACGACCCTGTCGTGTGCGAAATCCCGAAGCACATGGCCATACTATAACTTAAAACGCACTAATACCCTTCTGCGTATGAGCAGAGAGAATATCTCTATTCTTATAGGGGCCCTTACGGGCCATTATCTGATCGGCACACACGCCAGTAGACTAAATGTCCAACACAATGACTTCTGTAGGAGCTGCCAATGTGCAGAGGAAGAGGAGAGTGTAGAACACCTATTCTGCAACTGTCCGGCGCTTAGCGGTAGACGAATGCTATACCTAGGGAAACCCACCTTGAGTACATTATCGGACACGTCCGAATTAGAGCTAACCAAGCTTATAAAGTTTTTAAGGGCCTCAAAATGGTTTGAGAGGGGAAAGATGTAGTAGTTTTAAAGGAGATAATGTGGTAATACAATGGGCCTCAATGGCTTATGTAGTCGGGCGGCAACGCCCGCGCCACCTCAACCTAACCTAACCTAGGCAAACTGCTCAGAAACATAATGGCTTTTAGTTCGTCATTTAATAATATTTCTATTTCTGCTTATTTATCAGTTAAATTAACAAATGAATTAACATATTGAGAAGCCTTTTCACCAGGTTGCATTCTTAATCGCACTAATTTTTGATACAGCTGCACTTTTTTAATCGGTCCTTTTGGTAAATGAATATTTCGCAACTTTTTCCATGCTTCTGCCGAGTTTGTGCACGACTTTATGTGCATTAACTGCGTTGGCTTGACATTTAATATCAAACTCGCAATGCCTTTTGATCAGATATTTCCCAACGCGTTGCTGCTGTAGCTTCTTTGGGTTTGACGTCTTTTCACTCGCGACGTTCCATAAATCCGCTGTGACTAACAAGCTGCGCATAGACAGACTCCATATATCATAGTTTGTATCATCAAGTTTTTCGATTTGAATTGACAAACTCATGATTGCTTTTATTTCGACGTTTTCTAGTCTTTTTTCACAATTCAGAAGGGATTTGGGCCCATAACCTTTGTTGGTTTATTTAATAATATATACGAAGTATATAAGTTAACATCTAAGAGTAAATATGCCAAATATTGTTACCCTAGATTTAGTTTATTACCCTAAGTATCATATTTCGCTGATATGCAATGCTGACGCGCCGCGCTTGAGTTCAGCGCTCTGCGCTAAGAACGGCTAGCAGTGAAATGCTGACACTTCAAATCTGAAGTGAAGTGTTGCACTGTTAGGAATGCTGAGTCGGCTTGCCGACCACGACTTAGTGGCGTGATGCATTGCCGCGAGGGTTTGGGTATTATTATTTGAAACTCATATCTTTAGTCTTGTGAACACATCCAAACAGTTCAGTTTGTTAATAAAGCACGCACTAGGGTAATAACCGTAAAAGTTTAGTTATTGATATTGACTGAGCCTTAGCCAGCAATACGCGCAACTCTAAACTTCCACAGCAGATAATCCTGCAAACACCACAACACAGCAGTTAACCCTGCGTGTCAACAATATCTACATCCACTTCCACAGCAGATAATCCTGCAAACACCACAACACAGCAGTTAACCCTGCGTGTCAACAATATCTACATCCTCACCCGGCGTATCATCTACCTGGAACTACGGCAGCAGAGACTACGCGGGACCGCACTGGATATAATTGGCGCCCAACTATTAAGAACTCCTTTTGTAATTTGGATCATGTAAGTTCGAGAAGTGAAATCTGAATTAGCTTGATCAACAAATTTGTGTAGTAATTATTCAAAAATAAATTCATAAATATTAGTTTCCAAGACCTACATGGAAAGGCTAGATGCACATCCTAACAGCCTAGCCAGGAAGCTCGGAGCTGCTGCTATCAATAATGCTGACCCTCGGACGAGAGTCAAAAGAAGACTCAAGCGACACCACCCTCAAGACCTGCCGGACCGGGTTTTGACGTAATATATCAACTTAAACAACAACAATATTTTCCTTAAATGTACATATGTATATGTTAAATTATTAGTCTTAAGTTACACTTAAGACCTATTGAAGTCAAATTTATTTAAAAGACTGATTAGATTAAGCTGCCACTTGGGTAGCAGTGCGCTAATCAAATAATAAAAATGTACTTATAAAAAAAAAAAAAAAAATAAATATTAGTGAAGACACAATTCTTCACAACTTTAATTGCATACCATTGTGAGTGAAAAATTTCTATTGCATGGTAGTAGAAAGTTTCCATTGCATACTTTTAGTAGTAGACAAATTTCCATTGCATACTTTTGGTAGTAAAAATTTTGAGTTGCATACTTTCGTCGGCAAGAAAATTTTCTCTGCATACTTTTGGCAGCAAAATTTTTATATTGCATACCCAAGTAAATTTTCTACTATTTTCTTTGCTTTGCACGCACTTAGCAAGCAAAAAGGTTTTCTGTACTAATATTAAAGAAAATTTTTTAAGCGAACTGTAGTCAAGTTAAACTCTTGCTTAACAAAGTGAATCGTCCGATCAGTTGCGATCGGCAATAAAAGATTTGTGAGGTGCCAGCCAACAGCTAATGAGTTGGGCAGGTGCTTATAGGGACATTAAGGTTGAATACGACAGCGACGATAGTTGGGAGGGTAACCGACCTGTAGTGGGTTTTCAACCAAGAAACGACATGGAACCAAATCAAATACAGCTCCTCATCGACAATGCTGTCAGACAGGCTTTGTCGCAGCAACAGTCCCAGATGCAAGCGCAAATTACCGCCTTAGCTTCACAAGTCCGAAATTTGCAGGTGGAAGCACCTCAAATTGTTACATACGAAAAAGTAACAGTTAACGAACATACCACATGCAACATTCCCTTAGACATTATCAAGTCTGTCCCAGATTTTACAGGTATTCAGGATGAATACGTTGCTTGGAGGCAATCAGCCATATGCGCATATGAGCTGTTCAGGTCCTACAACGGTAGCAGTACACACTACCAAGCCGTTGCAATACTTCGAAATAAAATCAGAGGCACAGCGGGGGCTTTGCTAGTCTCACACAAAACAATTTTCAACTTCGATGCCATTCTAGCCAGACTAGACTGCACCTATGCCGACAAAACATCTCTGCGTCTTCTAAGACAGGGATTAGAGATGGTCAGGCAAGGCGACTTGTCACTAATGCAGTACTATGACGAGGTTGAAAAAAGACTTACACTAGTGACAAACAAGATCGTCATGACGCATGAACAAGACGGTGCCGATTTGCTCAACGCTGAAGTTAGAGCCGACGCCTTACATGCTTTCATATCGGGTTTAAAAAAATCACTAAGAGCCGTAGTCTTTCCGGCACAACCAAAAGACCTTCCCTCTGCTTTGGCCTTAGCCAGAGAGGCCGAATCTAGTATCGAGAGAAGCATGTTTGCTAACTCGTACGCTAAGGTCATTGAGGAGCGAGCACAAAGTAACGAAGCCAGCAAAAGCCGTACCTTTGGCAAGCCTGGCAGGTACAACAAAGAAGACCCTAATCAGGATAGGAACCCGCACTTTGTCAAACGCCCAAAGGGCAATACCCAGGAGCAAACAAACAGGGACAACCAACCACAGGCCCCACCTCCACAACCTATGGAGGTTGATTCTTCCTCAAAGTTTAGGCAGCGTACCGATTACAGCAAACGCCAGCCTAACGACTCTAACGCTGCGAAGCGGAGAAACTCTTCCGATCGCGCAACAGGCCCTAGGCGCCAGCGTCTTAATAATGTTATCCAAGATGACTCTAAAGAAGAAAAAGAAAAGTACGATAAGGCAGCCAAAGAGGCAGTTGAGGAGCTTGAAAGCGACAACGAGTTCGCTCCGGACGACGACTCAGTCCATTTTTTAGGGAACACTCCCGGTTGCCGTTCATTGAGCGACGGTTGGCTGGGAGAACACTAAGAATGCTTATAGACACTGGTGCGGCAAAGAATTATGTTAAGCCCTTAAAGGAGCTAAAAACCATAATGCCGGTCACCAAATCGTTCTCGGTGAACTCAATTCACGGTTCTACCGAAATCAAACAAAAGTGCTTTATGAATATTTTCAAGCACACATCACCATTCTTTCTGTTAGGGACTCTCAGTTCGTTCGATGCTATTATAGGCTTCGACTTGTTAACACAGGCCGGGGTCAAGCTTAACCTAGAAAAGGACACTTTGGAATATAAGGGCACATCTGAGAAACTTCAGTATCATAACTGTGCTGACGTCAATTTCACCGATGTCAATGACATCGTAGTGCCTGCCTCCGTAAGAAAAGAGTTCAGGAATATGATCCTAAAAAGGAAAAAAGCTTTTTCGACAGCTGACGAAGCTCTCCCGTTCAACACCGCAGTTGTTGCCACCATTCGGACTACAACAAACGAACCGGTGTATTCCAGAGCTTACCCAAACTTGATGGGTGTCTCCGACTTTGTAAACAACGAAGTCAAGCAAATGCTGAAAGACGGCATTATTAGGCCTTCTAGGTCTCCCTACAACAGCCCAACTTGGGTTGTTGACAAAAAAGGCACTGACGCCTATGGTAACCCTAAGAAGAGATTGGTTATCGATTTCAGGAAACTGAACGAGCTGACTATTCCAGACCGTTACCCAATGCCAAGCATTCCCATGATTCTAGCGAATCTGGGGAAAGCGCAGTTTTTCACGACCCTAGATTTGAAATCAGGGTACCACCAGATTTACCTCGCTGAGCACGATCGCGAAAAAACGTCCTTCTCAGTTAACAGCGGCAAATACGAATTTTGTCGTCTGCCATTCGGCCTAAAAAATGCAAGCAGCATTTTTCAAAGGGCATTGGACGATGTTCTCAGAGAACACATTGGGAAAATATGCTACGTCTATATAGATGACGTCATAATTTTTCAAACAGCGAGGCAGACCATGTTCGTCACATCGATGCTGTGCTCAAATGTCTCATCGATGCTAACATGAGAGTCAGCCAGGAGAAGACTAGTTTTTTCAAGGACAGTGTAGAATACCTAGGCTTCATAGTTAGCAAGGACGGAGCAAAATCCGACCCTCAGAAGGTTAAAGCCATTCGGGAATACCCTGAACCAAAAAATGTTTACAGTGTCAGATCCTTCATAGGATTGGCAAGTTACTACAGGGTTTTTATCAAGGACTTTGCCGCCATAGCGCGGCCAATCACAGACATACTAAAGGGCGAGAACGGTTCGGTTAGTAAACATATGTCAAAGAAAATCTTTGTCGAATTCAACGAAGCGCAACGCAATGCGTTCGAGAGACTCCGCAACATCTTGGCTTCTGAAGATGTCGTACTCATGTACCCAGACTTCAAAAAGCCTTTTGACCTGACTACCGATGCTTCGGCTAGCGGCATTGGCGTGGTACTATCCCAAGAGGGTAGACCTATAACAATGATATCCCGTACATTAAAGCAGGCAGAACTAAACTATGCCACTAATGAAAGGGAATTGTTGGCCATTGTTTGGGCTTTGGGGAAATTGCAGAATTTTCTGTATGGGTCTAGAGAAATTAACATTTTTACTGACCACCAGCCGCTCACTTTCGCGGTAGCCGATAAGAACACGAACGCCAAAATCAAAAGATGGAAGGCGTACATAGACCAACACAATGCCAAAGTCTTTTACAAACCAGGCAAAGAAAACTTTGTCGCTGATGCCCTTTCCAGACAAAACCTTAACGCTCTACAAGATGAGCTTAAGTTGGACGCTGCAACCGTTCACAGCGAAATCTCTTTGACCTACACAATCGAGGCTACCGATAAGCCGTTAAATTGCTTTAGAAACCAGATCGTGCTTGAAGAAGCACGCTTCCCACTAAATCGAAATTTGGTGCTGTTTCGCAGCAAAACCCGTCACTATATCAATTTTACCGACAAAGGCAGCATTTTAAAATTGCTTAAAGAACGCGTGAACACAGACGTTGTTAATGCTGTGCACTGCGACCTGCCCACCTTAGCAAGTTTCCAACATGAGCTGATATCCCTCTTCCCGGCCACCCAATTTCGGTATTGCAAGAATTTTGTGCAAGATGTAACCGATAAGAATGACCAATTGGAGGTTATCACAGCGGAGCATAATCGTGCGCACAGGGCAGCACAGGAAAATGTAAAGCAAGTCCTTCGCGACTATTACTTTCCTAACATGGGCAACCTAGCTAAGGAAGTCGTCGCAAACTGCCGAGTTTGCACCCAAGCTAAGTACGACAGGCACCCAAAAAAGCAAGAACTTGGGGTAACTCCTATTCCAACTTACGCAGGTGAAATGTTGCACATTGACATATCTTCAACCGACAAAAAACTGTTTCTGACTTGCATTGACAAGTTCTCAAAGTTTGCAGTTGTTCAAGCGGTTTTATCCAGAACTATAGTCGACCTCACTGGTCCTCTGTTGCAACTGTTGAATTTTTTCCCAAAGACAAAGACAATATTTTGCGATAATGAAGCTGCGTTCAATTCCGAGACAGTTACATCAATGCTTAGAAATGTCCTTGGCATTGACGTCGTAAATGCGCCCCCCTTACACAGCTCATCGAACGGTCAAGTAGAACGTTTCCATAGCACCTTGGCAGAAATCGCTCGGTGTTTAAAGCTGGACAAAAAAATCAGTGATACGGTTGAGCTTATCCTAAGGGCCACAGTAGAATACAATAGGACTATACACTCGGTTACCCGCGAAAAACCTATTGAGATTGTCCATGCAGGGCACAATGTGCACCTTGCAGACATCAAAAAAAGGTTGACAAAAGCGCAAGAAGAGAACATAAAGAGATGTAACAGCTCCAGGCAGAATCGTACCTTTGAGGTAGGGGATAAGGTTTACCAGAAAAACAACAAGAGGTTAGGAAACAAATTAACCCCGTTATGCTCAGAGCAGAAAGTTCAAGCAGACCTCGGAACGGCTGTCCTCATTAAGGGGAGGGTGGTCCATAAGGACAACCTGAAATAGGCTTCCCACCACAATTAGCTAGTAAGTCAAATTAGAGTTAGAACAACGTCTTATATTGTTTATCTGTTTCAGGTTTGCGCTTACTTTACTTGTAGTACTAGCAGCGGTAAATGCTCAGATCACCGACTTCTCGCATGCCAATTACATTCCGGTCCTAGACGGGGAGGTACTGGTGTTCGATCAACGTAGCTACTTGAGGCACGCAAGTAATATTTCTGAATTCATTAGTATGATAGATGAGACCGAAAAACTGTCCGACTCCTTTCCACAGTCGCATATGCGCAAATTACTAGACGTAGATACAGATCACCTTAGAACATTATTGTCCGTTCTTCAAGTGCACCACAGATTTGCACGAAGCCTCGATTTCTTAGGCACTGCCTTGAATGTTGTTGCCGGTACCCCTGATGCTTCAGATTTCCTAAAGGTCCGCGTTACAGAGGCTCAGCTAGTTGAGTCAAATTCTAGACAGATCACGATAAATTCCGAGACCCAAAAGCAAATTAATAAATTGACAGATACCATAAACAAGATCATAAAGGCCCGAAACAATGATTTGGTTGACACCCCGCATCTCTTCGAGACACTTTTGGCAAGGAATAGAATGCTTAGTACAGAAATCCAAAATTTAATCCTCACCATCACTTTGGCTAAAGCTAATATCGTAAATCCAACTATACTTGATCACGCCGATTTAGAATCACTTGTCGAACAAGACATACCAATAGTTAGTTTAATAGAAGCCTCAAAAATTAGAATCTTACAGTCCGAAAATATAATCCATATCCTAATAGCCTTCCCAAAAGTTAAGTTCAGGTGCAAGAAGGTCACCGTCTACCCCGTGTCGCACCAACAAGTCGTCCTACGCCTCGACGAGAACACACTGGCGGAATGCGAAGATGATACGTTTGTGGTCACCGAATGCGCCAAAACCACTCATAATACCTTTTGCGAACGTTCACACCGAGAATCATGTGCGCGCTCACTCCACGCAGGTAACACTGCCCATTGTTACACTCAACCCAGCCATTTGAAGGCGATAATGCCTATAGATGACGGCGTCGTCATTATCAATGAAGCGACGGCCCTCATCCGAGTTGACAATGGTGCAGAAGTGCGTGTGACTGGTACACAGCTGATTACGTTCGAGAATTCCGCCACAGTCAACGGGACCAGATTTGTAAATTTGCAAAAGATGCAGAACAAGCAGCCTGGCGTCGTTAGGTCACCGCTATTAAACATCATTGGCCACGACCCTGTGCTAAGCATCCCTTTCTTGCACCGGATGAATAATGAGAATCTGCGCTTCATCCAGGGCTTCAAGGAGGAGGTAAATGCAGCAGGCTCACCCAGAATCTGGTTCGCAATTGGCGCACTTCTAAACGTTGGTCTAATCGGCTCGCTCATCCTTGTCCTAGCGCTAAGGAGAAGACGAGCATCTATGGAACTACAAAAGGCGATCGACAACTGTAGAATGCCCGAGGACGGACATCATCCTGAGGGGGGTAGTTAACATCTAAGAGTAAATATGCCAAATATTGTTACCCTAGATTTAGTTTATTACCCTAAGTATCATATTTCGCTGATATGCAATGCTGACGCGCCGCGCTTGAGTTCAGCGCTCTGCGCTAAGAACGGCTAGCAGTGAAATGCTGACACTTCAAATCTGAAGTGAAGTGTTGCACTGTTAGGAATGCTGAGTCGGCTTGCCGACCACGACTTAGTGGCGTGATGCATTGCCGAGAGGGTTTGGGTATTATTATTTGAAACTCATATCTTTAGTCTTGTGAACACATCCAAACAGTTCAGTTTGTTAATAAAGCACGCACTCCGGTAATAACCGTAAAAGTTTAGTTATTGATATTGACTGAGCCTTAGCCAGCAATACGCGCAACTCTAAACTTCCACAGCAGATAATCCTGCAAACACCACAACACAGCAGTTAACCCTGCGTGTCAACAATATCTACATCCACTTCCACAGCAGATAATCCTGCAAACACCACAACACAGCAGTTAACCCTGCGTGTCAACAATATCTACATCCTCACCCGGCGTATCATCTACCTGGAACTACGGCAGCAGAGACTACGCGGGACCGCACTGGATATAATTTATATCCGCGCAATGTTGAATTGTGAACAAGCAATACAGAACTAAACTAGTGGTGTGCATAATGGAATACATCGTTGTCAGAAATATCGTATTTAGCTTATATAATAACAGCGATAGTTAACATAAAATTATCGATATTCAACAATTTTGCATGACAGCGATATAAACTTCCAATACAAATACAAGTAACATCTGCAAGCAATTCGCAATTGCAGAACGAAGAAGAGCAGGCAATTTAGCGTTACTCCCATTTCCAATCTTCTCTCATCTTGTCAAAAATAACTGTTTTAGCCAACGCTTTCAAAACTGTGCACCGTGGGAAGAAGAAAACATGAGGTCTGCATATTTCAGGGTTATGTCACAACTATTATATCGAACTCGTGCAGCAAAGTATCACAATCCAGGCCTCCAGAGAAGATCCTTGATTCGGTCACACAGTTGATTGAACATTAATGAATGGCCATGTGCTACTGTACCATGTACCAGTATAGAGTTGCAGCGGTCGACACTATGTGTGTGTGTCCGTGAACAAAAAGCGCACAGCGCGTGGAGCGCTAGCCGTCGATACTTAAATGGTGGCTTTTCCAATAATAAATACGAATCTTTTGTGCAATTATTAGAGCTGCTGACTGTCGGTTTTCTGTCGCACTCCCCAATTTGGTGGTCTAGGAAGCAGCACTGTACTTCTATATTTGTCCAGACAGATCACGTGTTTTATTGTTATATTAAATTTAAATAACTTGCACACGTCTTAACTCTTTAAACGCTGAGACTGAAAAGATCGAAAGCCTAAAACGTTTTGTGTAATGCAGCGTGGCTTGGTCGCAGCAAAGAGCTTTCAAACGGTGTAATTCCAATGCTGAACAACAAAAGAGCGCAACAAAAGGTGAACCCAAAATATGCTTACAAAAAGAACGGGATCAAAAGCTGCGAGCGAGATTCGCTAACAATGACAATGGGACTGCTTTGTCTTTTTCATGGCAAAAACATGTTATTATTATGCTAAGAAAGTTAAAAACGTTTGGGGTAGTATTCTGTCCACTACAGTGTCGAGCACACTTAACATTGGCATAGCTACATCGACGACGTCGGCGGCGGCAGGCTGGACGAAGGCAGACAGCTGAGCAGCGGCAGACGGCGGGGCAACGACAGATGGCGGGCTACAGCAGAAAGCGTGGCAACAGCAGACGGCGGGGCGACGGCAGCTTCAGACGCGGCGGTATGAATATGCCAAATGGTCAAATTGCTTGATGTGTTTGGGTATCCCACTTCTGAGTTATAATGGCTATAAATATTTGTTAAAATATTTATTTATTTAAATTAAAATGACGATAGATCGCAATTGCGTGTGTCGTCGTCGTGGTTACCGGAAGAGAAGGCAGAGCGATCGTTAGTGTGGCCAGACGCACATTTTTTCGATCAATCCTTAATACTAACATACTTAGAATACTAACTTACGATAGATCGGTACTTAACATGTACAATCGATATAAATAAACATGAATAAATACTAAATGAATAAATAAATTCTTTACAAATTGTATATTTATTTTGTTATTAAAGGTATCCAGTACAGCGAAAAAAAAATTTCAATACAAAATCGTCGCAGCGGGAATTATTTTTTTTTGGCTGCGTGTGCTCTAGGTATCCAGCAACGTAGCAGAAAATACTAAACTTCTTATCGATACTATCAATTAAATACATATCAAAACACAAATAAACAAAATAAAATGGAAAAAAATCTAAAAAAACGGGTGGAAAATTTTTGCCTTGACGAGATGCTTTTGCTAAATCTAACCTTTCTGATGCCTTCGCTGCAAATATGGGTTGACCCCCATTTCTGCTGTCGGCGTTGACGGTTCCGATGCTCTTCTTTCTCGATCGTATTCGCAACAATATATGTTACCAACAACGGAATAAGCATACTTATTCCACTCTTTATCTTGTCTTTTTTATTTATTCGCTGTTTGTTGTTTACTTTTTTATATTTAATGCCTCAATGTGACCATGTATCTCCTAAGATGTTATGCAAAATGGCATATTTTTACCACACATTGGGGGACTATGGTCACACTGACCACGCTTCCAAAATATACCACAAATTCCGGCCAGGAATTTTTTACTGTGCTGGATACACACCTTAAAGCAAAATGTCAGCGCATAAAAGAGTTTTTTATATCCATGCAACGGGGACGCAATTTGACGAAACAGAGCCAATAGTAAATAACTCGAGATGTTAATGGGATAGGGCGAACTACAGTCAAACTTTCAAAACACGAATCACCATTATCCATGAAAAAAATTCGACTTATGGAGACTGCGAGTTATGGATGAAACATTGCATTCATTTTTCTCGCTACTGCACGCTACTGCAACTCGATTAGATTCGAGTTATAGAAAATTCGAGTCAGGGAAGTTTGAGTTATGGAAGTTTGACTGTATTTCACTGAACTGGATGCCGCCAAATTTGTACAGCGGTTCAGGCTAACAAAATCTACATGCAAAATCATTCTTGAATGGATTATGTATATTGGATCAATTGGCTGGCCGTAGTAATAGGTAATCAACTAAGTTCCTTTGCGCTCAAATTAATTATATGTGGGATTTTATACAGAAATCATGCAAAAAACAAGTGAAAACGTTGCAGTCGGACACAACCGACTGCGATATACTTTGATACCAGTTTACATAACTGTATTAAGGATTCTGGAGTTAAAGATTTTGGAGACTCTAGCGCAAAAACTGAGAAAGATATAGAGGTGGGCGATAAAGGTGGGCGTGGCTTCTAAAACTTTGATGAAAATCAGTTACGGATGTCACTAACGAAATGCCCACAAAATTTGGTGAATCTAGCTTAAAAACTGCAGAAGTTACATGCATTTCGGTTTTTGTAGAAGATACAGGCATTTTTGTTTATAATTGGAGGGGGGCTGGGGACAAAAGAGGTGGGCGTGGCACCCAAACTTTTGATGCAGTTTTTTGGGGAATGTCACCAGCTTTCTTGCCATCAAATTTGGTGACCCAGCTGCTGAATTGTGGGACATACAGACAAAGTCAGACAAAGTGTTAAACTTAGGGCGCTACGCCCCAGGGGGCCTGGGAAATCGATAAAAATCGATACACCTCGATGAGCAAATCGATAAAACACATATATATCCCACATCTTAGCATATTGTCACCAAATTTTATAGCAAGATAGCTGGTGACATTCCTCAAAAACTGCATCGAAAGTTTGGATGCAACGTCCACCTCTTCCGGCCCAGGCCCCCTTTCAGTTATAATCGAAAATGACTGTATTTCCCACAGTTTTAAAGCAATACTCACGAAATTTGATGGGAAGGTAGATCTTACAAAGATATGCATTAAAATTTTGGATGCCACGCCCCACGTATACCGCCCCCTCCTAAAATCTGAAAACTCTTTATCTTTTTCAGTTTTTGGGCTAGAGTCACCAAATTTGGTAGAAACCTTGTTAGTGACATCCATAACCGATCTACATAAAAGTTGTATATGGCACGTCCACCTTTTCCACCCACCTCGTAAAATCTGAAATTTCTATATTTTTTCCCAGCATTTACGCTAGAGTCATCAAATTTGGTAGAAACATTGTTAGTGACATCCGTAACAAATGTCCAATATTGGATGCCACGCCCACTTATGTCGCCCACCTCAATATCTATCTCATTTTTAGCGCTAGAGTCTCCAAACTTGATACGGAGACAGAAGGTGCCATCCGCCACAGATGTGCATCACAAGTTTGAATGTCACGCCTACCTCCTCTGCCTGCCTTTTTATACCCAAAACCCCCATACTTTACAAACTTACATATGTGCTTTGCTTGCTTGTTCGAAATTGTATATCAATAATGCTTGTGTGTTACGTTTTGTCTGAGTTAGATAAGCAGGAAGTAAGCAAAATCTACCACTATACAAAGATGTTCAAGATTAATTGTTATTTTTGCATTAAATAAACATACATATGTATGCAGATTACATTTTCTTAAGTTTCTATTTGTTAGTGCGTTTGTTTTTGCACGGTATATACATATATTTGCACTTGCATATATATTTGTATGTTAAATGTACGGAAATACATGTGTATGTATGTACATATGTACATGCGTGCATTTGCAACACCAACCAAAGTTACAAATGTCAGCTCGAAAATTATATCAAATCAACAATGGCAATAGGTATTTCTGTGTTTAGTTTTGTTTGATAATTAGCAAGTATGTAGGTAAAACCACTCGCGTTACATATTCTGGTGTACAAAACCAAATTATGTTTCAATTGATTTGTTTTAAATCAATGACACAAACAAAAAGAAGCATTGCGATCCCAACAACAACAACAAATGCTACTTGATTCGAAAAAACAATTGTCAAAGGCACAAAGAAGAAAGGAAAAAACTCATGTTTTTTTTTTATGTCAACTCGTATATATGTATTTTACATTTCTTAAGATCCTATTTGTTAGTGTGTTTGTTGTTGCACAGTCTATATTTGGTGAACATGTTTATTGCTTTCATTAAGCTTGCTACAGATACAACAATGTATGCGTGCATTAACCAATATTTGCACTTGCATTTTTGTTAATATATATGTTTGTACTAAATAATAAAAAATGCACGTTAATTGTGTATGTATGTACATGCGTGCATTTGCAACACCAACCAAAGTTACAAATGTCAGCTCGAAAATTATATCAAATCAACAATGGCAATAGGTATTTCTGTGTTTAGTTTTGTTTGATAATTAGCAAGTATGTAGGTAAAACCACTCGCGTTACATATTCTGGTGTACAAAACCAAATTATGTTTCAATTGATTTGTTTTAAATCAATGACACAAACAAAAAGAAGCATTGCGATCCCAACAACAATAACAAATGCTACTTGATTCGAAAAAACAATTGTCAAAGGCACAAAGAAGAAAAGAAAAAAACTCATGTTTTTTTTTATGTCAACTCGTATATATGTATTTTACATTTCTTAAGATCCTATTTGTTAGTGTGTTTGTTTTTGCACAGTCTATATTTGGTGAACATGTTTATTGCTTTCATTAAGCTTGCTACAGATACAACAATGTATGCGTGCATTAACCAATATTTGCACTTGCATTTTTGTTAATATATATGTTTGTACTAAATAATAAAAAATGCACGTTAATTGTGTATGTATGTACATGCGTGCATTTGCAACACCAACCAAAGTTACAAATGTCAGCTCGAAAATTATATCAAATCAACAATGGCAATAGGTATTTCTGTGTTTAGTTTTGTTTGATAATTAGCAAGTATGTAGGTAAAACCACTCGCGTTACATATTCTGGTGTACAAAACCAAATTATGTTTCAATTGATTTGTTTTAAATCAATGACACAAACAAAAAGAAGCATTGCGATCCCAACAACAACAACAAATGCTACTTGATTCGAAAAAACAATTGTCAAAGGCACAAAGAAGAAAAGAAAAAAACTCATGTTTTTTTTTTATGTCAACTCGTATATATGTATTTTACATTTCTTAAGATCCTATTTGTTAGTGTGTTTGTTTTTGCACAGTCTATATTTGGTGAACATGTTTATTGCTTTCATTAAGCTTGCTACAGATACAACAATGTATGCGTGCATTAACCAATATTTGCACTTGCATTTTTGTTAATATATATGTTTGTACTAAATAATAAAAAATGCACGTTAATTGTGTATGTATGTACATGCGTGCATTTGCAACACCAACCAAAGTTACAAATGTCAGCTCGAAAATTATATCAAATCAACAATGGCAATAGGTATTTCTGTGTTTAGTTTTGTTTGATAATTAGCAAGTATGTAGGTAAAACCACTCGCGTTACATATTCTGGTGTACAAAACCAAATTATGTTTCAATTGATTTGTTTTAAATCAATGACACAAACAAAAAGAAGCATTGCGATCCCAACAACAACAACAAATGCTACTTGATTCGAAAAAACAATTGTCAAAGGCACAAAGAAGAAAAGAAAAAAACTCATGTTTTTTTTTTATGTCAACTCGTATATATGTATTTTACATTTCTTAAGATCCTATTTGTTAGTGTGTTTGTTTTTGCACAGTCTATATTTGGTGAACATGTTTATTGCTTTCATTAAGCTTGCTACAGATACAACAATGTATGCGTGCATTAACCAATATTTGCACTTGCATTTTTGTTAATATATATGTTTGTACTAAATAATAAAAAATGCACGTTAATTGTGTATGTATGTACATATGTGCATTCGCAACACCAACTAAAGTTACAAATGTCAGCTCGAAAATTATATCAAATCAACAATGGCAATAGGTATTTCTGTGTTTAGTTTTGTTTGATAATTAGCAAGTATGTAGGTAAAACCACTCGCGTAACATATTCTGGTGTACAAAACCAAATTATGTTTTAATTGATTTGTTTCAAATCAATGATACCAACAAAAAGAAACATTGCCAGCTCAACAACAACACTTACAACAACAACAAACGTTACTGGGGTCGTAATTCAATGGTCAAAGGCACAAAGAAGAAAAAAGAATAACGGTGACACATACACAGCGCATGTGTTTTGTTTTTGTAAGCTCGCTGGCAATCGCTTGTACAGACGGCAGAAGTGGAATGGGTCATGTGTTTTGTTTTTGTAAATTCGGCCGCAATAGCTTGTGCGCAGACGGCAGTAGTGGAATGGGTCATGAGTATTGTTTTTGTACACTCGGCGGCGTTGAAACTCACAGCTTGTGCGACAATGAGGCGCCAGAGTGGTGGAATGAGGTAAAGTGACTAATGCAATAAATTGATTTGAATGGGAGGTACTCAAATTAGTGGTCCAAATTAAAAATCCTTTCTTAGTGCTCACTATCACCGAGAATGGAATATTTTGTGAAAATTTTAGCCTTCTAGCTCTTATCGTTTAGGCTGTGGGCCTCTCAACAATCAGTCAGTCAGTCAGTCAGGACAAACTATTATATATATATAGATAAGCGCGTTCCATAACATAAGTGTATGGGAGGTGCCCCAAGGAGTTGTCCCAAGGAGTTGTCCATGTCCTGACCAAGTTTCGAAATAATTGATTAATTTTAAAGCATAGCTCTAGTACAAAAGTTGAGAAAAAAAAGGACTTAAGTGTTTAGGAGGTACTTGATGGAGTGGTCCAAATTAAAAATCCTTTCTTAGTGCTCACTTTCAACCTGAATATAATATTTGGTGAAAATTTCAGCCTTCTAGCTCTTTTCGTTTAGGCTGTGGGTCTCTCAACAATCAGTCAGTCAGCCAGTCAGTCAGTCAGGACAAACTATTTTATATATATATATTACATTTATTAAGATCCTTTTTGTTAGTGTGTTTGTTTTTGCATTGTCTATATTTGGTGAACATGTTTATTGCTTTCATTTAGCTTGCTACAGATACAACAATGTATGCGTGCATTAACCAATATTTGCACTTGCATTTTGGTTAATATATATGTATGTACTTAATAATGAAAAATGCACGTGCATACATGTGTATGTATGTACATATGTGCATTTGCAACACCAACCAAACTTACAAATGTCAGCTCGAAAATTATATCAAAACAACAATGGCAATAGGTATTTGTGTGTTAAGTTTTGTTTGATAATTAGTAAGTATGTAGGTAAAACCACTCTAACTAACATATTCTGGTGTACAAAACCAAATTATGTTTTAATTGTTTTGTTTAAAGTCTATGACACAAACAAAAAGAAGCATTGCGAGCCCAACAACAACACTTACAACAACAACAAACGCTACTTGACTCGAAAATCAATTGTCAACGGCACAAAGAAGAAAAGAGAATAACGGAGACACATACACAGCGCATGTGTTTTGTTTTTGTAAACTCGCTGGCGGTCGCTTGTACAGACGGCAGAAGTGGAATGGGTCATGTGTTTTGTTTTTGTAAACTCGGCCGCAATAGCTTGTGCGCAGACGGCAGTAGTGGAATGGGTCATGAGTATTGTTTTTGTACACTCGGCGGCGTTGAAACTTGTAGTGGCCGAACTTAAGCATAATTTAGGCACAACTTAAATATAATTTAAGCGCAACGCAGACATTACATTAACAGTAACAGAAACATAAGAGACTCTGCGAGCCACCCACGCTTTTGTCGTTACGGCGAAAATGCGTTGTCTTAATTCCATTGGTCAACATAATCGTATGACTAAGTCCAAAGATTACATGCGAAATGCAAGTGCCGAACAGTAGCATCTGCAGGTACAGCCAGATTTCGGCTACCGCTTAGAAGTTATTATAGAAAAATTATTTAAGAGCGACGGACGTGCGTAGTAACTTCTTAAAAAATCCAAAGAAATCACACGTGATTCAAAACAAGTTTATTTGATTCGATAATTTAAATTTTTATATTTGCAACAAAGCAATAAACAAATAAGAAACAGTGTCAGTGCTCAGTGCAGGTAAAACATATTGTGAATTTAATTTAGTTCAATTTCTATGAGAAAGAAATTTGCAGGAGGGATTGCATAAGGAGCGTGCCCTGTGGCCCTCGAGGTCATAGCTAAGAAAAGAAGCGATCTTCATAAGGGAACAACTTGGGTTAATTGCACCGATCAGCTGGAACTAAGGCAGATTAAGCACATATATATATATATATATATATATATATATGTATATATTCGTAAATTAACCTATATACGCACACACGCGCATATCTGCTGGGCAGCAGCGACTCACGTGGTTGACGAACTTCGCGGCAAACGGCCTAACCCTTTTGTGATATCATTCACCTTGTCTGGATGTCTGCTGAACACCCATAGGCATGAAGAGGGAGTGAAATGGTTTAAGCCACCAAACAAACAGCAAAGCAACAAAACAACCAAAAACAAAAAAAATGAAAGATATCACAGTTTGTAACTAAGTGCCATGTGCTGCTACTCATAAGTCATCAGTGAATATAATTTTTGTGAATGATATCGTTAGTGAAGTCGGCTATGCTCTAGGATTTCTTTTCTTTAGTTAAGTTCTAGTTTAAGTTTAGTGGTATATATATAATTTTATTCACGTATATGCACTATTCTTATAATTATTCTTCATAACAAAAACAGCTACAATATGAGCAACGACAACAACATCATCAACATCATTGGGCCCAACGATAATGAGATGCTGCAGCGTTAAGTAAAAGCGTAATATTTTGGAATTCGTGAGTATTTAATATATACGTAGACATATATATTCACTTTGAAATGCGTATTGAATTTGTAATTATAATTATTTTGAGATTGTCCACGGCTCATCAGCTTCTTTAGGACATAGATTTATATATACATACAGATGGCTACTTGAAAAGCATAATAAAAATATTAATACATATAATATGATATAAGACATACACAAATTAGTATAAAAGCCTAATGAATATTATAATGAAAGCATCAACTATTCTTGCGACTCAGATCAGTCTTATGTTGGAAAACTTTTTGTATTTTATTAAATGAATAATATGAATAATATGAAGATCTTTTAATTTCTATAGGACAGCCGTCTAGTAGTCATGCCGAAACTTCTTAAGATACCATAGAGGAATAACAGCCTTTATGTAAGGGACAACGCAGTTATCATGGTCGGGTGGGTACAGAGAGAGAGCAACTAACACCTTTAGCATCTCTACAAGACCAATTAACAACACGATTATACCCATATTTGATTGCGTCGGTATCTGATTCATTATATCTTTTTTATTGTTGTGGATATAATAAACATTCATTTATTTATACATAATTCTTTAGTTAGCTATTCTGTCGCGCATTTTTATTTTTATTGTGGTAGTGTAACTGTGTAGTTGGGTGACGAAGAATTCCGACCGATCCGAGCATAGCAAGAATGCGCAACCCCAATCCCAGCTGCACCACAAGACATCGTACCGTGAACACTACATAATAAATTTTGGCGCCCAAACCGTGGGGCAAGACTACATATACATTGCACCCAAGAGGTGGAAACTTTTTTTTTTATTTCAAGCAATCTTCATTTAAATTTAGATGATTACTAGAATTCGAGCAACTGTTACCAAATCTCTTAAACAAATTTGTTTTCAAGTAATTGAAAGCTTTTGTAAAATCTGTCATAAAGTATTTGGAAACTGGTATGGGAATTTGATTGCAATCCGAAATTGAGGATTTATCAACCATATTTGATTCGAGATACCCATGCGATATTTAATTTATATAAGGCTTCTAGTAGTGTTACTTTGGGGAAAAGTTTTTGGAGAGTATGGATTAGCAATGATCTGGATTATTTCAGTTATTGCTCTGCTATTCAATAGATTTCAAACCCAAATCAGCAATAGTCCCATTTAAAAATATAATAAGTATATGACTGATATTAATTCGGTCAAAATAATTGTAATTTTAAGAAGCAATTTGGCATGATGAAAGACGGATTATAATAATATTTGAGACACAATCAATCATTTGTTTTTGAGATTTGTATAAATTTGAAGAAGTATAAATATATATAGCTTCGTATTTAATTTTTATTTATTTTGGCTAAAAGCAGGCAAGATGGCAGTACGTCGTAGCAACGAAAATCTAGCCGCCGCTTTGCATGAGCAAGCACCAGTTTGTAGCGAATGTAACGAAACGATGTCATTAGTAACAGTTATAGCCAACACCCCATGTAGACATAGATTTCACGAGATGCGTTAAAAGTCAGAAACGCGTGTCCAGTGTGTATCACTGAATGCACAGCAACAATGCTGACATATTCGTGCAACAACTTGGCAGCTGAGCTAACTGAAGCAGGCGCCGAATCATCAAACTTAGGTCAACCACTAGAACCATTGGAGATACCACAGGGATCTAGAGGTGCAATTAAAAAGAGAGGTAGAAATAACTACGGTAGGGGAATGTCAACAAGAAGGACTAATAGGATAAATGATGATTACAGGTCACAAGAATCTTTGTATCGAGACGATGCTACATTGAATGTTGATTTAACGAACTATATACAATCTAAATTTAAAAACCTAGAAGCAAGCTTGAGTACTAGTATCGAGGCGTGTATTCAACAGCAATTGGCAGCGCTTCATGTAGGTTTACCAGAAACGGAAGCTAATAACGTTACCAGAAGAGAATCGATAGGAGCTGAATTTAATCGTTCCAGAGTCAGTAATAATTATAGTGGGGGAAATTCAAATGTACCTCCAAATAAGGTGTCAGGAATAATACAAAATTGGCGTATTAAATTCGACAGCACGAAGCAATGTATGCGAGTTGATGAATTTATTTACCGCATACGGGCGCTAACAGATCAGAACCTAAATCAAGATTATAAACTTTTATGCGATCATTTATATATTTTATTTGCTGGGAAATCTAGCGATTGGTTTTGGAAGTTTCATCGTAACTTCTCAAACTTTTCTTGGGAAGACTTTTTCAAAGAGTTTCGTGAACGATTTGACGAAAGTGAAACGGACTTGGATATTTGGGAAAAGATTAGGAAGAGACGGTAAGGTGAAAAGGAGTCATTTGACGATTATCAATATGCCATCGAAGATTTGGCAGATAGACTTCATAGAAGCATACCGGAAGAACAACTTGTAGATATTCTAATTAGGAATTCTAGACACAGTCTCCACCATGAGTTACTTCACTTAAAAATCACCAAGCGGTCGAAGTTGCGTGAAGAAGTGCGAAAGCATGAGCAGTTCTATAACGACACTAAAGCGTTCAAGCCACAAACACTTCGTTCATATGTAGCTGAGATTAATGAAATTAAGTAGAAATGATGCGCCAACAGAGGATTCAGAACCCCCTAGAGAAATTTGCGCAATACAAAGGAAATCTGTAACTCCAATTTGTTGGAATTGCGACAAACTAGGTCACAAATTTGATGTCTGTTTAGAGCAGCGAAGAATCTTTTGCTACGTATGCAGCGAAAAAGATACTTTTAAGCCACGATGCGTTAAATGCAATCCGACGGGAAACCGACTAGCGGATGTGCCGAAATAGATCCCTTGGGCACATCCGGTAAAACTACAAAAGCATTAGCACAGACAAATTTAAATATAGAAACAAGAAAAGTTGTAGATTCAGAAGCCCAAACTGAACCAGAACTTCTGCAGTGGTCAACTACCCTTCCACTACATATAAGGCTAGAGAATTATAATAAAGTGAGAGAGAGAATTTTTTCTAATTTAGAAAGTGTTACCTTTAAGTCAAAAAGATCTACCTTACGTTTAAGGAAATTTTGGAAACGCGTTCGAGCAGATCGGAAGAAAATAGTTTCATTAGTTTTATCGGATTCCGATGATCGAATGTATGCAAATATTAAAATAGAAGGCAAAGAATTTATAGCCCTTTTAGACTCAGGCGCAACCATTAAGAAAAAGTGTGAAGGCACAATTCGTACTGCTAATGGTACAGCCAGCAACGTGGTTGGAAAGATTTATGCAGATGTTGTTTATCGAGGTAAAAATTAAAATTTAGAACTGTTTATTATTCCGGGACTTAAGCAGAATATTTACCATGGAATAGATTTTTGGGTTGGTAGAGACAGTTAAATCGCACGGCGAAGTCACCGAGCTTGAGGTAGTCGCAACTAACACAGTCAAAGAACAGCCGAAATTTCATATTTTATCTGAAGACCAACAGGCTCGACTAAATGCAGTCATAAATGTTTTTCCATCATTCGCTAAGAAAGGACTCGGTCAGACTAATTTGATCAAACATTCAATTGACGTGGGAAATGCAATACCCATTAAGCAACGTCATTGGCCAGTTTCGCCAGCGGTAGAAAAACAAATGTTTGCCGAAGTTGATAAAATGTTAGCCTTAGGAGCTATCGAGGAATCTCATAGCCCATGGAGCAGCAATTGTGTGCTCGTAAAGAAAGGAGACAAAATTCGTATATGCCTTGAATCACGTGAAGTTAATAAAGTAACGCGACGAGACGCATATCCCTTGCCACATATAGACGGAATTCTTAGTCGATTGCCACCAGCTAGATTTATAACCGCTATAGACATGAAACATGCATTCTGGCAAATACCACTAGACCAAGATTCACGTCAATACACAGCTTTTACTATACCAAATCGTCCGCTTTATCAATATACAATGATGCCATTCGGTTTATGCAACGCAGCGCAGACACTTTGTCGTTTAATGTCGTACTCGACTTTTTGTATATTTAGACGATTTATTAGTTTTATCGGATGATTTCGATTCACATCTAGTTTTGTTGCAGCAGATAGCATTGTGTTTGCTTAAGGCGAATCTTACTATCAATATTGAAAAATCCAAGTTTTGTATGCGAGAGATTAAATATCTCGGCTTTATTATTGGAGAAGGACAGTTAAAAACAGATCCCGGTAAAATTAGAGAAATTAAAGAATTTCCTGTTCCGACAACAGTGAAACAATTACGTCGTTTTTCAGGCTTAGCCGGATGGTATAGGCGATTTGTTGAAAATTACGCGACAGTGAGTTTTGCATTAACGGATCTGTTGAAAAATAAGAAGACTCTCTGCTGGAATGAGAAAGCGACACTAGCTTTCGAGTCCTTAAAGGAATGTTTAACTGCAGCCCCAATATTGATAACTCCAGACTTTAACAAGCCATTTATATTGTTATGCGACGCCAGTTCGTTTGGAATCGGATGCGTGTTGGCACAAGAACGAGATGGGGTTGAATTACCAATAGCATATATGTCCGAGAAATTGTCCAAAGCTCAGCCTAACTATTCAGTTACTGAGTTGGAATGCTTAGCTGTTGTGAAAGGTGTTAAGAAATTTCGTCCATATATAGAAGCACAAGATTTTGTTGTTATAACCGATCATGCTTCGCTACAATGGTTAATGCGACAAAAAGACTTATCTGGCAGGCTAGCTAGATGGTCGATGAAGTTGCAGGCGTTCAAATTCACTATCACTCATAGACGAGGATCAGAAAACATAGTTGCTGATGCCTTATCACGGCAAAATGAATGTGAAATAGAGGAATTACATATACCTGGCCCAATTGTCGATTTGCAATCTATTCATTTTAAGTCTGCTGATTATTTAAGTCTAAAAGAACGTATAATACTAAATCAAGCAAACTTACCAGACTTAAAAATTGTTAATGAATATGTTTACAAAAGAACAGTTTTCAACAACGATGGCGTTTCAAGTGAGAGCAATGCATGGAAATTATGGATTCCAACCGCATTGGTTCCAGAAATCTTACAGTCGGCACATGATGCACCAAACTCTGCACATTGTGGTATGGCTAAGACAGTAGAGAAACTAAAAAGATATTTGTTCTGGCCACGGATGGTAAGCGAAATACGAGCTTATATTTCTAATTGTGCTGTATGTCGATTAACAAAAAGTCCAAATATAGTGTTGAGACCACCAATGGGCAGACCTTTCTAGAAATTATATATAGATTTGTTGCGTCCATACCCAAGAACTAAAAGCGGAAACATTGGATTGTTAATTATTGTTGACCACAATACAAAATTTCATTTTTTGTGTCCACTCAAGACATTTACAGAAATCTGTAATTATCTCGAGAGCCAGATATTTTGTACATTTGGTGTTCCAGAAGTTATGTTATCAGACAATGGTTCCCAATTTAAATCGAGTGTGTTTGAATCATTCTTGACTCGGTTTGGTGTAACACACAGGTGTACGGCCATACATTCACCGCAAGCGAATGCAAGCGAGCGTCTGAATCGGTCCGTATTAGCCGCAATTCGTGCTTACGTTGGTCAAGATCACACGAATTGGGACGTGAACCTCAATGCTATAAGCGGCGCCTTGTGGGCGGCTTTGCATAGAAGTACAGGCTATTCACCTTATTTCTTGGCTTTTGGGCAAAATATGGTTTTAAATGGAAAAGATTATGAACTGCTGCGTAAACTTGATCTTCTCAATGATGACGTGTGTTTAACACGATCAGATGCCTTGCAAGTTGCAAGACAGGCTGCAAAAGCTAACATCAACACGGTGCATGAATCTAATGCGAAAAGGTATAATCTACGTAGTCGAAATGTTCAATTTAATGTAGGAAATGAAGTCTTTGCTCGACATTTTACGCAGAGTAACGCATGCCAAAAGTTCAGTTCTAAGTTAGCACCAGTGTTTATACAAGCTAAAGTTTTGAAGAAGCGTAGTCCGTATTATTATGAATTAGTAGATCATACAGGGAAGAAAATCGGAGTCTACCACATAAAGGATATGCAAGCCAGAAAGCGGACATGATGTTCAGCCTTTTTCAGATAATGACCCAGCGAACAAGTCTAGGCCCTTTATCTGTGCTGTAGTGGCCGAACTTAGGCATAATTTAGGCACAACTTAAATATAATTTAAGCGCAACACAGACATTACATTAACAGTAACAGAAACATAAGAGACTCTGCGAGCCACCCACGCTTTTGTCGTTACGGCGAAAATGCGTTGTCTTAATTCGATTGGTCAATATAATAGTATGACTAAGTCCGAAGATTACATGCGAAATGCAAGTGCCGAAAAGTATCATCTGCAGGTACAGCCAGATTTCGGCTACCGCTTAAAAGTTATTATAGAAAAATTATTTAAGAGCGACGGACGTGCGTAGTAACTTCTTAAAAAATCCAAAGAAATCACACGTGATTCAAAACAAGTTTATTTGATTCGATAATTTAAATTTTTATATTTGCAACAAAGCAATAAACAAATAAGAAACAGTGTCAGTGCTCAGTGCAGGTAAAACATATTGTGAATTTAATTTAGTTCAATTTCTATGAGAAAGAAATTTGCAGGAGGGATTGCATAAGGAGCGTGCCCTGTGGCCCTCGAGGTCATAGCTAAGAAAAGAAGCGATCTTCATAAGGGAACAACTTGGGTTAATTGCACCGATCAGCTGGAACTAAGGCAGATTAAGCGCTATATATATATATATATGTATATATTCGTAAATTAACCTATATACGCACACACGCGCATATCTGCTGGGCAGCAGCGACTCACGTGGTTGACGAACTTCGCGGCAAACGGCCTAACCCTTTTGTGATATCATTCACCTTGTCTGGATGTCTGCTGAACACCCATAGGCATGAAGAGGGAGTGAAATGGTTTAAGCCACCAAACAAACAGCAAAGCAACAAAACAACCAAAAACAAAAAAAATGAAAGATATCACAGTTTGTAACTAAGTGCCATGTGCTGCTACTCATAAGTCATCACTGAATATAATTTTTGTGAATGATATCGTTAGTGAAGTCGGCTATGCTCTAGGATTTCTTTTCTTATCGTCATTCGCTGCAACGGCAAATAATTATCAAGATCAAGGCCAAAGTTGTTTACATCGCGATGATCGTATCGTAATTTTTATACTTTGATACCAAAGGTATCATAGTATATTGGGTTTGTGCAATGTCCGTCATGGTGTCTGTCCGTCCGTCCGTCTGTCCGTCTGTCCGTCTGTCCGTCTGTCCGTATGAACGCAACTTTTTTCGACACCCTTAAAGCTAGAGCCTTGCAACTTTGCAAATATCTTGGTACATGCCTTCGTCAGACAAAGTGTTAAATGTAGGGCTCTACGACCTCAGGGGGCCTGGGAAATCGATAACAAGTCGATACACCTCGATGTGCGAATCGATAAAACACAAATATATCCCACATTTTATCAGCTAGAGTCACCAAATTTGGGGGCAAGATAGCCGATGACATTCCCCAAAAAACTGCATTAAAAGTTTGGATGCCACGCCCACCTGTTCCGCCCCCAGCCCCTCTTAAATTATAAACAAAAATGCCTGTATCTTCTACAGTTTTGAAGCTATAGCCACCAAATTTGACATGAAGGTAGATGCTGACATCTGACACAGATATGCATCAAAACTTTGGATGCCACGCCCCCAAACAACGGGACATACCCCACCGCCCTAAAAAAAAACCTTAAGGCATGTATCTTCGCCAGTTTTTAAGCTAGAGTCACCAAATTTGGTATGAACATTGGTAGTGACATCCGTAACAGATCTGCATTAATGTTTTGGATGCCACGCCCACTTATACCGCCCATCTCTATATCTTTCTCAGTTTTTGGGCTGGAGTCACCAAATTTGAAATGAACATTGGTTGTAACATCCGAAACAGGTGTGAATAAAATTGTTTATGCCACTCCCACTTATACCGCCCACCTCTATATCTTTGTCGGTTTTTGCGCTAGAGTCTCCAAACTTGGTAGGAGGATAGAAAGTGCCATCCGCCACAGATAAACGTCATGCCTACCCCTTCTGCCTGATTTTTATACCCAGAGCCCTCATATATTACTATTTGCACTAGGAATCCTTAAAACAGCTATGTAAACTGGTATCAAAGTATATCGCAGTCGGTTGCGTCCGACTGCAACGTTTTTACTTGTTTTAAATATCATTACAGTAACGTTCAAAATAAAGTGACGGGAGTTCATTATGCTTAGATTTCTAATTTTCGTAGTTTAAGCTTAGAAACGCTGATTATTATGATGGTAGCGGTGGTATATATATTTATAATTTTATTCACGTATATAGATATGCACTATTCTTATAATTATTCTTCATAACAAAAACAGCTACAATATGAGCAACGACAACAACATCATCAACATCATTGGGCCCAACGATAATGAGATGCTGCAGCGTTAAGTAAAAGCGTAATATTTTGGAATTCGTGAGTAATTTATACCCTTATCGAATATTGCAATCTATATATATACGTAGACATATATATTCACTTTGAAATGCGTATTGAATTTGTAATTATAATTATTTTGAGATTGTCCACGGCTCATCAGCTTCTATAGGACAAAAATTTATATATACATACAGATGGCTACTTGAAAAGCATAATAAAAATATTAATACATATTATATGATATAAGTGTTGAAAATAATTGGTATTTTAATTGCAACCCAAAGGTATTATTTTAAGTTTAACAATTTGGTAACACTTTTTTAGTTTCGATAACGATCATGTTTGAATCGCTTTGTTAGTCTGTAAGAAAACTCTGAAGAGTGAACATCTTTCTTTTATTAAATAAATAACACGCAAATAATCCCAACAAAGGTTATGGGCCCAGGTGGCTGAAAATTATAATAAAAGAAAAAGGTCGGAGGGACTGGTCGGTGTGTCCGAAATATTAATTCGTGTGTCGAGTTATATTTAAAAATAAAAATATAGTTAAAAGATCGAATCGCGGTGTGTCCGCAAATTGTGTTAAGTCGTGTGTCGATTTATATGAGAACATAAAATGGCGAACAATTTGTATACCATTGAAAAATTAGACGACAAAAACTACGACATTTGGTGTGTCCAAATGCGCAGTATTTTAGTACATGCGGAATCATGGAAAACAGTGAGTGGTGTGGAAGTGAAGCCTGAAGCAGACAATGCAATATGGATAAAGACAGATGAAAAGGCGTTGGCGACGATAACGTTATCTGTAAAACCAACACAGTTAAATTATATCAAAAACTGCAGCACCGCGGCTGAAGCATGGCTAAAATTAAAGGAAGTTCACGAGCCAAAGGGGCCGGCTCGGAAAGTGTCGTTTTATAAAACTCTATTAGGTCTTTCATTGCCTGAGGACAGGAATGTGGTAGAATACATAAACGAATTTGAAAGCGTGATCGGCAAATTAAGTGAAGTGGGCATTTATCTGAGTGATGAGATTACTGTAATAATATTGTTGTCCAGTTTGCCAAAATCATACGAACATTTTGTAATTGCCATGGAGATCAGGGATGAATTGCCCAAGTTTGATGTGCTGCGAAACAAACTTCTAGAAGAGGCGGAACGTAAAAATCAAAGCAGTGTCGAAAATAATGTACAGCAGGCATATATAGCGAAAGAACAGAAAAGAAACAACGGTAAATGTTTCGAGTGCGGTAAGCGAGGCCACTACGCAGCAGTGTGTCGCCAGCGAAAGGCTAGGGACAAAGAATTCGAAAAAGACAAGCAAAAGCAAGAAAATAAACAAAGTGAACGATCGTTTGTGTGTGTGTCACCAAGCGTCGCGTTTTTTTCGAGCGAGAACATTTTACGTCGCAATGAATGGTGTGTGGACAGTGGAGCAACCTCACATATGTGTAATAATCGTGAACTATATATCGATTTTCGTGAGACACAACAAAAAGTGTCAATGGCGGGCAATAAATCACTTGAGGCGATAGGTATTGGTACAGTGCGCATTAAAACAAATAAATCAAAATTCAATTTAAAGGACGTTTTGTATGTACCAGAACTGCAGGCAAACTTTTTCTCTGTTGCAAAAGGCACAGAAAATGGTTTGAAGATATATTTTGACAAGAAATGTGCAACATTAAAAATATCGGACCTAAATCAAACTATCGCAGTTGCTTTGAATGAAAACGGATTATATATGTTCCTAAATAAATGTGAATCGGTTTATGTTTCGTGTGTCGAAAACATAATAAAATGGCATAATCGCTTAGGTCACATTAATATACAAAGTATGTGTAAAATGGCAACAAATGGAATTGTTTGTGGTATAGAAAAGCTGGGCCCGGCGGTAAATGTTACGTGTGTGTCATGTATGAAAAGCAAAATTTGCTCAAAGCCTTTTACAGAGGCAAGTTACCGGGCGGAACAACTTTTGGAAACAATCCATTCTGACGTGTGCGGGCCATTTAATGTTGACTCGATCGGCGGATCTCGATATTTTGTGACATTTATCGATGACAAATCAAGATACGCAACGGTGATGTTTATGAAAAACAAAAGTGAGGTATTCGAACATTTTAAAACATACCAGTCGTTAGTTGAAAAACAAACGGGTCTCAAAATCAAGACATTAAGAAGCGACAACGGCGGAGAGTATAAAAGCATAGAGTTCGATATTTATCTGCGTAATCAGGGTATAGCGCGACAGTTTACTGTGCCCCATACGCCGCAACAAAATGGTGTTGCAGAGCGCTATAACCGTACCATAGTCGAGATGACACGAGCGATGTTGGTTCATTCAGGTCTGGAGGAGAATTTTTGGGCGGAAGCGTGCTCGAGTGCAGCATATATCAAAAATCGCATGCCAACAAAGACGCTGAATGATACCACACCGTATGAGATGTGGTTTAAGAGGAAGCCGATGGTTAAATATTTCAAGACATTTGGGTGTCTGGCTATAGGTCTGGATAAGACGCAGAAGCGCAAATTCATGGCAAAGGGCAGAGAATACATATTCGTGGGTGTTAGCACAGAAACTAAAGGTTACAGGCTATACGACAAAGAACTGAACAAGGTTGTTATAAAACGAGATGTTAGTTTCGATGAAAACGTGTTAATGGGGAAAGGCAGTAGCATAGATTTTTCTAGTGCGGCTCAGAAAAATTTAAATCAATGCGAAAGCACAGATGTTGGTCTGGAAATCTATAAAAATGTTTCACAGAGTGCTGAGCGGGCAATTTCACCGCAAACAGATTATGAAGACGCTACTAGCGATGTGGATCAACAAGATAGCCGCTCTGACGAAACCGATGACGATGATGCCACCCCCATATACGGACCCGGAAGACCCCGTATTGTGCGCACAGGTGCGCCAGGTAGGCCATCAAAGCAGAAAAATATACTTAACGTCATGCAGACAAGAGAAGAGGTTGTAATTCCCGATAACCTGGAAGCGGCACTAAGTGGCGATTATTCAGATGAATGGAGGGCAGCTATGCAGCTCGAGTATGACTCGCTGATGGCACACAAAAGTTGGTCATTGGTTGACTCGCCCCCAGGCAAGAGAGCTATCGGATGTAAGTGGGTATACAATGTAAAGACCGCACCAGATGGCGCTATCGATCGGTTCAAGGCACGATTGGTTGCAAAGGGTTGCAGTCAGCAGTATGGCATCAACTATGAAGAAACCTATTCGCCAGTAGTACGATATGCAACAATTCGAATGGTTATGGCACTGGCAGCAGAATTCGAGTTACATATGCACCAGATGGACGTGTGCACAGCATACTTGAATGGCACTCTGAGTGACGAAGTTTACATGAAGCAGCCTAAAATGTTCATCAGCAAAAAGTATCCAAATCGTGTGGCTCAACTTAAGAGAGCCATTTACGGCTTGAAGCAATCCGGCAGAGAATGGAATTCCGTGCTGGATGGAGCGCTGCAAAGTTTTGGAATTGTTCCATGCAGCAGCGAGCCCTGTTTGTATGTAATGTATATCGATAATCGTATTAATCTCGTTGCAGTATACGTAGATGATATTTTACTAGCAAGCAAGAGTAAAGATGACCTTTACGTAATTAAGCAATACATTGGAGAGCAGTTCAAGTCAGTTGACAACGGTAAAGTAAGAAGCTTTCTTGGCTTTGAGGTTGAGCGTCCCGAAGAAACTGTGTGTCAAACAAAATACATTGAAGCAATGCTACACCAGTACGACATGACAAATTGCAGGACAGCGGCAACACCACTGGATGCGGGGTATCAATTAACATCTTCGAAAGACTCAAAGCTGGTCGATGCAACGAAATATCAAGCTCTCATTGGTAGTTTGATGTACTTGGCCGTTTGTACTCGGCCTGATATTTTGCATTCCGTTTGCAAACTATCGCAGATGAACAAGAAGCCCACGGTCGACCATGAAACGGGAGCAAAGCATATCCTGCGATACTTGGCTGTAACAAAAGATCGAAAGCTGCGGTACATCAAATCCGGTACCCCCATAGTGGGATATACTGATGCAGACTGGGGAGGCAACATACCAGATAGAAAGTCGTTCACTGGTTACATGTTCTTTCTGGCTGGTGCGGCATTTTCTTGGGAGTCGCACAAGCAAGCTACTGTGGCACTTAGCAGCACTGAGGCGGAATACATGGCGCTAGCGGCAGCTGCAAAAGAGGCTGTGTATTTAGGAAGACTCATCAAGGAAATTGGCTGTTTTCCGAGCGATCGCGCATTATGTATCTACGGAGATAATTTAAGCGCACAACATTTAGCTAAGAACCACATGTACCACGCAAGCAGAAGCAAGCATATCGACATAAGATATCATTTTATCAGGGAATTAGTAGATAAAAATGATATTGTTTTAAAATATGTAGAGACAGCAAATATGATTGCAGATATTTGCACAAAGAATCTGAGTAAGCACAAACATGTAAAATTGTTAGACATGATGGGCTTGACATAAAACTGTATTAAGAATAGATTTGTGTTGAGAAGAGGTGTTGAAAATAATTGGTATTTTAATTGCAACACAAAGGTATTATTTTAAGTTTAACAATTTGGTAACACTTTTTTAGTTTCGATAACGATCATGTTTGAATCGCTTTGTTAGTCTGTAAGAAAACTCTGAAGAGTGAACATCTTTCTTTTATTAAATAAATAACACGCAAATTATCCCAACAATAAGACATACACAAATTAGTATAAAAGCCTAATGAATATTATAATGAAAGCATCAACTATTCTTGCGACTCAGATCAGTCTTATGTTGGAAAACTTTTTGTATTTTTTTAAATGAATAATATGAATAATATGAAGATCTTTTAATTTCTATAGGACATCCGTCTAGTAGTCATGCCGAAACTTCTTAAGAAACCATAGAGGAATAACAGCCTTTATGTAAGGGACAACGCAGTTATCATGGTCGGGTGGGTACAGAGAGAGAGCAACTAACACCTTTAGCATCTCTACAAGACCAATTAACAACACGATTATACCCATATTTGATTGCGTCGGTATCTGATTCATTATATCTTTTTTATTGTTGTGGATATAATAAACATTCATTTATTTATACATAATTCTTTAGTTAGCTATTCTGTCGCGCATTTTTATTTTTATTGTGGTAGTGTAACTGTGTAGTTGGGTGAGGAAGAATTCCGACCGATCCGACGAGCTAGACCCGAGCATAGCAAGAATGCGCAACCCCAATCCCAGCTGCACCACAAGACATCGTACCGTGAACACTACAAACTCACAGCTTGTGCGACAATAAGGCGCCAGAGTGGTGGAATGAGGTAAAATGATAAACGCAGGACCTTGATTTGTATAGGAGGTACCCGAAGTAGTGGTCCAACTTAAAAATCCTTTCTTTGTGCTCACTTTCTACCTGAATGAAATATTTGGTGAAAATTTCAGCCTTCAAGCTCTTTTCGTTTAGGTTGTGGATCTCTCAACAATCAGTCAGGACAAACTCTTTTATATATATAAATATCACATTTAAGCAGCTAGAGTCACCAAATTTGTGGGCAAGATCGCCGATGACATTCCTCGAAAACTGCATCGAAAGTTTGGATGCCACGCCCACTTATCCCGCCCCCAGCCCACCTTTAGTTATAATCGAAAATGACTGTATTTCCCACAGTTTTAAAGCTATACTCACAAAATTTGATGGGAAGGTAGATGCTTAAATCTGAAATTTCTATATCTTTCCCAGTTTTTTCGCTAGAGTCACCAAACTTGATTTATATATATAGATAAGCACGCTCCATAAAATTAGTGTATGGGAGGTGCCCCAAGGAGTTCTCGGATTGGGTCCAAATTTTGAATCCATAATTTTTTTACACCCTTCCATGTCCTGACAAAATTTCGTAACTATTAATTAATTTTAAAGCATAGCTCTAGTACAAAAGTTGGGAAAAAAAAGGACTAAAGTGTTCAGGAGGTACTTGAAGGAGTGGTCCAAATTAAAAATCCTTTCTTAGTGCTCACTTTCAACCTGAATAGAATATTTGGTGAAAATTTCAGCCTTCGAGCTCTTTTCGTTTAGGCTGTGGGTCTCTCAACAATCAGTCAGTCAGGACAATCTCTTTTATATATATAGAAGATTTGCACACAGAATCCTTAACACAGCTATGTAAACTGGTATTAAAGTATTTCGCTGTCGGTTGCGTCCGCCTGCAACGTTTTGACTGGATCCTCTTGGAGATGAGCGAACTCTTTGAGCTGTAAACGCTCGTTTGCCAAAGTCTTCAGAGTACGTATCTAGAAGATTAGAAGCATTTTTTGCGATTTCACTGGATTTCATATCGAGTAAAGTAAGATGTAATTTTTTCACTTAATGCGGTCATCAATTTATCTGTCACTGGAAGAAAAACTTTCATACAAAATTTGTCTCTCGCTCGGACCTGAGACTCCTGAGAGTCAAGGTATTGCAACCGTACGTTACTTGATCTGACCCTTACAGATTCTAAATCATAAGTCCTTGAAAAAGTTTTTGCTTCTTCCTCGTAAATTTCAAAAGCATCTCTTTTCGATTCCACAAAAGATTTCAAAGATTCTAAGCAATCAACAGCGACTCTCAGGGTAGATGGTAGATTTTTTTTAAGATTTGCTACTAGAATCAAGAATCTCATTCCAAAATACGAAATATAGCTGTTTCAAATCGACTTAGTTTTTTTTACAAGACCTCGAGCTTGGTTCCTTACGATATATTTCTGTTCAATGTCATCTCTTATTGAAATTAATACTTCTGAGATAGGAACAAACCCAGTTTTCAACGCTTTAGTAGCATCAGCACGACATGAAAAGCGAGTACTACTTAAATTCTTAAGGCTGTATGATATTTTCAAAACTAAAAATTTTTCTTTGAGAATTTTATATCGTGCCGGTAAACTCGTAAAAAACATGTACAACTCTTCAACGATATCAAAAAAAATAACTGCTAAGGGCATGCACTAGCTGCTGCATTGCCTACAAGATTTAGAGAATGTGCATAACATGGAATGTAAGCTGCCTTGCTGTTTACTTCAAGTATTCTACCCTGCATTCCTTTGTACTTGCCTTTAACTATTTCAGCCTGTACTTTTTTCCCCATCAAAGCTATTATTTCTTCGCAAATGCTCGAAGACAAATAATTCAAATGCTCACGTCCACGATTTCTATGTTCTTGGAGATGACCGGATCGTAGTTGTACTGACAACTCTGCGAAAAACTTTACGCCAGTACGCAGCTTTTTCTGTGATCTGTAAAATATATAACTTGTTTTATAAAACACGAAAATAAAAACATCTCTTTAACCCTCTCGCTGTTGCATTATTTTAAATTTTTTGTTTTGAATCTTTTGCAGAAATATAGCTGCATGTGTTGAGTAAGCTTACACCTTATTGTTTGTTTGAAGATATTCTCCCGAAAGCGTAGTTGACAAATTTATTGTGCTAAAACACGTGGTTTTGGAGAAGTGTTGAAAAACATTATAATAATTACTTCATCCTAAAATCAAGTTCAACAACTAAATAAGAAAAGTAAGTGAGTATTTAAAAAAAAATCCTCACATGAAAATATTATTTGATTTTTTTGCAATAATTTTGTAAACGTCGTGTTGCGTATATGCAACATTGGTCTATTGCAGTCATTTTCGAAGAATAACTTTTTTTGGTGCAGATTCTAAAATGCACCCAAGAGGTCTGAATCAAGCTGAGATTGAAAAATTTGCCAACTTTGATTGGGATGATTCGACTGATGAGGAAAATGAAGAAGAAGAATGTCGAAATATGGTCGAAATTGTAGAAAAGCTTTGAAAAATATGAATAACAGAGCTGAAAATATGGAATTCATTCCCATCATCGCCAGCTCCATTATCGCTAGCTCCATCATCACCAGCTCCATCTTTACCAGCTCCATCTACGGGCTCTGAATCAAACCCCAATAAAAGAGCTTATGTTGCAGACCCAGCAAAATCACTTCGACTTGATGGTTATAATCATTGGCCGGAATGAGGAACAAGAGGAAGATGTAGAGTATGCAGCACTAGATTTCCAAGCTGTAAATGCAGCAAATGTAATGTGCACTTGTTCTCCAATTCCCAAAAAAAATTGTTTCGTATCCTATCATACATAAATATAAATAAACGGCATTTGAAAACACATCAACTTGACTTTGAATATAAAAGACAATTACCCAATGTTGCATATACGCAACATCCTGTAGCTCTTGAACCAGGACACCTAGGACATTGAAATGTTTGTCAGTTGGTATTGAGGTCAACTCTAGCTTATATGTCTACTCAAAAATTTTTTAGGCTCGCCTATTTTAACCCTCTAGTGCCCAAATTTTTTTTTCCAAGAAAAAAATTATTTTTGGATTCAGTATGTATCAAGAGTGAATGTTTGTTTTAGAAAAACTTTTTCTTTTGCACTGATCGAGTTTTATAGGACTATATCCTTGGACCGCCTAGAGGCGGCTTTGGGCAAGTAGGCCAACAAAAAATTAGGTAATCAATTCTTTTTTTACACGTTTTATTATAAATGATATAAAGAAAGGTTCCAAAAACAAATAAAATAACAATTAAAACTAAAGTTACTTAAATTCACAAAGCTTTAAATATTTGTGTTCAAAAAGTTCGATTACTTATTTGTGATGAAAATCATAGAAACATCCTTTTTTCTGTTAAAAGCACAGGTTTATATTACATTTACGGCAGACAATTTGAGTTTCGGAAGTACAACTAGGAAGCTTACAGGTTTTTTTGTCAGCGCGTGATAAAAACATTGGAAAATGCTCGACGGTATCATAACGTACATCATTAATCGGAAGGAAAGTTTTCTTTCCTGTGCATTTATTTTCCTTTCCATCAACTTGTCGCGGGCGCCCGGGTCGTTTTGCCACATAAGGAGTTTGTTGCATGCAAAGCACATGTGCGACCTCTGATCGGAAGTTTGGCAATTGGTATTTTGTGTTATTAGCGTCGGGCTGGTTTATTCGGTGGAACAAAATGTAAGCGTTTACCATGGCTAAATCAAGCATATGTGTAAATAGTCGATTTGTGTACTTGTTGCTCTTTACGGGAATTTTATATCGACCAATAAGTCCGTCCATTAAGTCGACACCACCCATGTGGCTGTTGTATTCGTGGATAACATTTGGGCAATTTATGTCAACGTACTTTTTTTCGGAACGAACAAAACGTGAAACCTGACCTTTTGAATTCGGTTCATTCAGGAAAGGTTTTGTGCCCGCGTAAGTCGAAGCAAGTCGAACTGCCTTATTGTCCTTCCAAATCGTCAAAGACAGTTCGACTCCTGATACAGATCCACAAAATTCTGTAGAATATCCACGCACTTGTTTCTTTAGGTCGCTGTCAGATGGCAGCTTACAATTTGGAATGCGATTCGAGCGAATAGTTCCCAAAGAAAATATTCCCCGGGTCTTGAGATAAACAAGAAGCGGCAAGGAAGTATAATAATTGTCAAAGTAGATAATCTGATTTTTGAAATCCGGAACATTGCGTGACAATCGAACAACTACATTTGCTGCCGCACCAAGATCTGGCGAGCCAGTTTGAACAACGTTGTCACGTTGTCACAAATTGAGGAATTTCACTCCCCATTTGTGTGGTTTGTCAGGTAAATATTGTCTCAGAAAGGTCTTTATCTTCGTTGCACACATTTGTTCATCCACAGATAAGCGTTGGCGCATCGGAACTGACTGAAACTTCTCATTGAAGTGATTCACGAGCGGCCGTATTTTGTATAAAGGATCGTGGTCGGCAGAATCCTTGGAGGGCAACTTACTATTATCATTAAAATGCAAATTACCTCGTATTTTTTCAAAGCGATTTCTTGACATTGTGTTCTGAATTGTTCCAAATGCGTATTCCCCCAATATGAACAAACATTTGGGTATCGAAAAACTGACATCAGCAATAAAATGCCAATAAATTGTCGAATTTCTAAATTGGTTGTAGAAAACGAAGTATTGACATCCTTTTGGGTAGCATACAAATTTGGTTGCTGGGTGATATGCTCAATGATAGTATCATTCAAAAAGAATTGAAAACACTTGAATGGCGAATCCAGATTTTTATGTACTCCGAGGTCAGGCTCAGTAAAGGAAATTGCAGATTTATCCATGACTAGGTTCATTTGGCGCCACAACATCTTTTTGAAAAGCGGTGATGTTGGGTCGATAGCCCAAACAGATCCTACACATTCAGCTATTGTGCTTTCTTTAACATGAGCAATAATATCAGCAGGCGCTTTGCGTTTGCGTTTCTGTGCTTGAGGTGAATTGGATGCAGTCGAACTTGAGGGTGACAACAATTGTGCAAATGGAGTAGGACTTCCGCTTGAAGTTACACAAATCTCTCTAGCCAACATAGAATCCGACATATGTAGCACTTTTTCAATCGCTTCTTCATCTTCCTCATTGTCAGGAAGCGCTGCCTCGCAAACATCATCAGTCAAATCGTCCTCCAAATCTTCTTCTCCGTCCGTATCAATGTCAAAATCAATTGAATTTAAAAATTTGTCAATCTCCACGTAGCTTATTCACTTGTCGGCGTTCCATGTCTACTGAAGCAATTATTTGTACTTAAATATGTCATAGGTTGTTCCACTTTCAAATTTACCTTATAATTTTTTTTCCCCGAATTGTCCCAAGACCGCCTCTAGACGGGGTACCTTATAAAAGCAATAGAAAGCTAACGAAAACTTATTTTTAGTGTGGGTTTCGTATTTTGAGACCTTGAGACTATCAGCAACCCGGTACAATTTTTTTTTTCAGCAACAAACTGCTTATATTTTAAAAAAATTATTTATATTTTGCACTTTTACAAAATAATTATTTCGTCCGAATTGCACAAATTTTCTGCTTCAAATGACTACAGCAGTTTGCGCAAGCTCTAGTATGTGTTCCAAACGCAACGAACTTAAGCTTTGGACTTCCCCGAATTAGAAAAAACGCAAAACCGAGTCAAAAGGAATGAAAAGAATAAAATAACTGTGTTTTTAACCATACCCGTCTAGAGGCGGTCTTGGGCACTAGAGGGTTAATTCGGGCATGAGAGGGTTAAAGAGTAAACAAAATAGAAAACTGCTGTTGCTTCGCATTGTCAACACACGCTATGTGATTGGCGCGTGTTTTGACTTTTCATGTTCAGTCACAAGATCTGATGAGTGTTTCCTATCACAAAAGCCTTCTGTAATGAACGAATTTCCCCGAGCTTCTCCTAATAGTTTGCACACGTAGCAGTACAATTTGCCAGTAGAAGGCAAGAAGCAAAGCCAAAAACGATTGAGTCGTTCTTTGTTCGGTAGCGTTCGATGAAAAATACTCGCACTGCATTTCCGGTCCTTGTATCCATCACTTTGCGATTGAGGTACAGAGAATTTAGTCAACTCTTCTTCTTTATGATGCTGCAGCTCAGTTGATTGATTCTTGATCCAGAGACCTATGTCATTCCTGAAATTGATGTCTTCTGTATTATTTTCGGATTCTGATGTTTCAACTGTAATTTCTTCATTGTCAGTATCTTGCCGTGCTACTTCTGTGGACGTTTTTTCTGAATGTGGGAACGGTTTGTCATTGCTGTCCGAAATGTTTTTATGATTTTCATCTTCGTCTTGGATGGAGTCGATACTGTAAAAAAACTGCTCAACCTGTTGTTCTCGCCAATATTTCTTCGTTTTTTATTTACTCGCGAATTCAAGTGCACAGTTTTTATACCAAAGAATAATTAACAGTTATACAAGTTATCAAGTAACCCGCGCACTCAGAGTGCCCAGCCCTCACAGGGCGTAGCGCTGACGCTGCAAGGCAGCAAGTCAGTGGCCGAGTAGCGGGCGTTGCGCTGATGCAATATGCTAAGCCAATGCCCGAGCAACAAAGTCAGCTATGGTAACATGACTCTGGCGAATGTCGCAAGAGCATAGTTATGATTATGCTGAGTCGGCTTGCCGGCTATGACTTGGCTGCTCGAGCTCGAGTTCTGTAGGTTAGTGGTTAAGCATTTTTGTATTCTTGAATCAGTTCTGTGTATGACTTTATAAAATAAACTCACTTTACTCCGGCAACCAGCCGCACACAATCAATTGATTATAATTAAATTGATATTACTGCTGAGCCACAAGGCCAATAGTATCTGAAGGCGAAGTCAAGCCTTCCAACCTAATCCTCCTAAATAGTGCCACGCCTCGTTGGATACTGCCAAGAAGAAAGAACAACTTTACTTACACGCTTGTTCATAAATGAACACGTTGCTATAGAGCCGATTTTCGTCTTCCGCGGCTATCGGCCTAAATAAATACATACAGTCCACTAGAAGATAAAACTAGACAAACACAAATAATGATAGTAACAAGACGTGACCACAGCGCTTGTCCTTCATGCGATTATCCTAGAGTAAATACATGTGAAAGATAATAAAACAAATATTATCGCGGATCCGTTGCCTGCATTGTAAGCGATCCCAAGAACTGCCTGCGTGCATGTCAATAAAAAGCAGGTATTGAAAATACCCTAACGATAAAAGAGTTTATTATCTTGCAGGAGATAATGAACGCATAGAAATTAAGAGACTTTGTAACGTATATAAGGCCTAGGATTTTAAGAATAAAGGCAGTATTAAAATAGTACTCAAGAAAACAAGTTGTCTTGTTTTCATTTGGTCCTTAAAACCGGATTATTCACTGTTTTGCTTCCCCCCACCAGTGGTAAGGGGCAAACAGCAGGATAATACCAGCGCAACTCAGATCGCCCTTCGGAAGTTGCAGCCAACAGCGCAACTCAGATCGCCCTTCGGAAGTTGCAGCCAACAGCGCAACTCAGATCGCTCTTCGGAAGTTGCAGCCAACAGCGCAACTCAGATCGCCCTTCGGAAGTTGCAGCCAACAGCGCAACTCAGATCGCCCTTCGGAAGTTGCAGCCAACAGCGCAACTCAGATCGCCATTCGGAAGTTGCAGCCGACAGTACAACTCAGATCGCCCTTCGGAAGTTGCAGCCAACAGCGCAACTCAGATCACCATTCGAAAGTTGCAGCCAACAGCGCACCACAAATCGCCCTTCAGAAGTTGCAGCCAACAGAGCAACTCAGATAACCGTCAGAAGTCGCAGCCGACACACAGCTCACATCGCTCATCAGAAGTCGCAGCCGACAGCGCATCGCAGATCGCCCAGCAGTAGTCGCAGCGCTAACACCAAAAACGGAAATAACAACAGCTCACCCGAAGGATCCTTCTGTTCGACAAAAAAACCCATCGAGAAGCTGCAAAAGAAAGAAGCTGAAACGCGCCGCGGACTTAACAAGAGATACTAAGGGGTGAGCTGGACGACATTTAAATTAACTTTTTTTATTATTTTATTATAAGAATCAACAATACAAATTAGCTAAAATGTCAGAATTATCAGTGCAAATTTTGGAGAGGCAGGCTCTAATATATAAAACTGTAAAAGATCCAAATAGGATCTTCTCTGGAGAAGAACTTCAGACTCTTCTGCAAGAAGCTAAAACGAATCATACACAGTTAATAAGTATTGGAGTGTTCAAGCATGAATACTTCAATAACAAGATTTATGATTCATTGATAAAATCGATAGAGGATCTAATCAGTAAAGTAGTTGATAGGTCTGAAGCTCCATTAGCAGAAAAGCCAAAAGTTGTGGCAGCAGCACAACATGATGAGCTTAAAGCTAATATAGAAATTCTGGAAAAATTTCTACAGGAAGTACAGGATGAAATTGGGTTAGGAAAAGTTGGAGTATTTTTTCTTAGGAAACAGAAACTAAGAAGGCTCTGGAATAAAATATAAATTTCCAAAGATAGTATCCTCTACAAGAAAGTAGAGGAATTGTCCTTTAAAGTAGAAGATACCCTTGCAGTGTTAAATGATAAACAGCTTCCCCTAAAAATTGAGGCTACCGCTAACACAAGCTTACCCGCACTTCCGAAAATTGAAGTACCCACATTCAATGGCGATCCAAAAACCTGGGACTTGTATTCAGACTTATTTTTAGAAATAATTGATTCAAGGCAAGATTTGACTCCAATCCTGAAATTTAATTATTTAAAGGCTTCCTTAAGAGGAGATGCCAGAAATATGGTTGCACACCTGCTAACAGATGCGCAGAACTATACAGCCACCTGGGAGTTATTAGTCAAAAGGTACGAAAACAACAGGAAGATATTCACCGAACAAATAAATCGGTTATTAGATCTTCCAATGTTTAATGCGAATTCAGCTAATCAGGTAAAACACTTTATTGATTCTATAAATTAATCTATACACCTGATCAAGACAAAGGGAAGAATAACAGAAGAATCTGATCCGATATGGGCACATTTAATAATCAGGAAATTCGATAAAGAAACTCTTAAGGCGTATGAGATTCATACAAAGAAATCAAAAGAGATTCAGGAGTTTGAAGATGTCCTCAATTTCCTGGACCAAGTTCTATCCTATCAGTTGCCATTGGTTAAAGAAGAAGACAGAAACATTGTCAAAAAACCACACAGCGTGTTTTCTAAGGGGTCACCTTGTCCGATATGTAAAAAAAATGGACATGACATTTTTAAATGCTACACTTTTGAAGCGATGAAGCCCAAAGATAGAATAGAGGCAGCTAAAAAATTAGCTTTATGCCTTAACTGTTTAAATCACTCAGATAAATTAGTCTGTTTATCAAAAACGAGCTGCAAAATTTGTAACAAAAAAACACAATAATTTACTTCACATTAACAGCAAAACAAATGTAAATACAAAATAAATAAATAAATAAATGTGTATCTGCAGGTCAAGCACTATTAGCTACAGCTGAAGTCTATGTTAAAGCAAATAATGGGAGATGTGAACAGTTAAGAGCTTTGATAGATAGTGGATCCCAGACAACTATAATCTCAGAAGAAGCTGCTCAAATTCTAAAATTGCCTAGAATCAAAACCAACACCAAAATTAGTGGGGTTTCTTTAACTGGCGCAATGGTAGCCAAGAGCAAAATAAAAATAAGTTTAATTAAAAATAAAGATAACAATGAACTCTTAAAAACGGAAGCAATAGTTCTGCCGAAATTAATGAGAGCCCTTCCAAGCGAGTCTTTAAAAATAGACACGTCGCGATGGAAAAAACTTAAGCTAGCCGATCCCAATTTTAATAAGCCGGGTCGAGTTGACTTAATAATTGGTGCCGATTTATATTCAAGTATAATACGGAAAGGAATAGTGAGACAAGATGGTCTGCTTGGTCAAAACACTGACTTGGGGTGGATTATCTCAGGGTGTTCAAAATCAAAAGGCGGGAATTCTATAGTAGCAACCACTTTTGAAACTGTAGACCTAGAAAAATTTTGGGAACTTGAAGAAGATTCAAAAGAGAACGAAGAACCTCAAATTTGTGAACAAAACTTCAAGCAAACCACCAAGATAGATGGAAATGGAAGATATACAGTATCTATACCTGTTTGTGGCGGAGGCTTCAAAATGATAAGTCTGGTGTAGGTGGATTTTCCGTATTCAATGTGATGTTTATTCAGTAGTATTCTTGTAGTAATTCACGTAGTGGCGCTTGCATTAGCGTTTATAATTGTTATGCGTGCTTGAATGTGAAAAAGGGAATAAATGTAACAGCGCTCAGAACCAACTGTTGAAGCTCTGCTAATGTTAACAGCGACTTCAACGGGACAATAAATATGTAAAATGTGAACCATGTTTCATGGTTCTGAGGCGGTTACATTTTCTATGGAAAATGAGAACCATGTTTCATGGTTCTGAGGCAATAACGTTTTCTGGCATCAACAATACCTTTCAAAGAAAATAAAGAATTGGGGAATTCAAAAAAACAAGCTACAGCACGGTTTCTGAATTTAGAAAAGAAATTACAGAAAAACGAAAAACTTCGGAATAGGTATAATGAATTCATTAAAGAATATATTCAGCTCGGCCATATGGCAGAAACAGGCAAAGAATGCAAATATTTTTTGCCGCATCAAGCAGTTATAAGAGATTCGAGTCTCACGACCAAGTTACGAGTAGTATTTGACGCTTCAGCGAAGACTACTAACAACAAGAGTCTTAACGATATTATGTGGATAGGACCCAGAATTCAATCAGATATATTCGACATAATATTAAATTGGCGTAAATGGCCATTTGTAGTGTCGGCAGACATTGAGAAAATGTACCGGCAGATAAACATTCATGAAAACGATCAAGAATACCAAAATATATTGTGGAGGGAATCTCCAAAAGTAGAAATTAAAACTTTTCGGTTATCAACGGTAACCTATGGTACTGCGTCCGCACCGTATTTGGCAACAAGAGTGTTGCTGGACATCGGGCAAAGATGCAAAAATGAAAAAATCGGCGAAATCATCAAGAACGATTTTTATATGGATGACCTTATGACAGGCGCATTTTCTGAACAGTGTAAAGTAGTGATTTGCCGAGGTACAGATCTCAGTCTGGCCAAGGCTGGTTACAAGTAATTTATAACTTGCTGAAACCCAAAGTATAGCGTTAAGAAGAGTCAAATAGTGATCCGACGTAAAGTCGTGTCCTGTCAACTATTGATCAGTTAGGGTACCAACCGGGCCGACACCACAATTGCTACCTTATCTGATCGCTAAGCTTACCGTACGCCACCGCGGGCTAGCCTCACGAGTGTCGTCTGGCAAATTAGCTGGCGAGGGTGTGGATTGGGTTATTGCCTCAATCGCCTCTACACCTTATCGTTGATAGAACACGTGCCTCTGTGGACTTGAATCACAGGGTATCAGACACTGTACTACACAGAGTAACCACGCGTTTTATGTTACTATTTTTTCACTTTATTCTCTATATATATATATGCTTAAGCCGCGGTACAAGCCACGCGTTAATCTTAGCGGGGAGGGGACTTAGATCTAATATACAAATGTGATTATCCTACTCACGTATCGATCCCAAACCCTCTTCTTAATCTTTTCTCCTTCTGGTTCTTCAGTATCTCCTCCCTCGGCGCTGCTTACTGTTTTCTTACACGTCTCTCCTTTTGTTCTCGTCCACGTTTTCTCTTGCACTCGCGTCTACGTTGCGCTTAGCACTACCGCACGCATTTAGGGTTCGCACTCGACTCGGTCACATCTCTGCGTTTGGCCCTTCCACGCACTTTCGATGCTCGTACCAGACTGTCCTCGCCGCATATTCGCGGCTCACGCTCGGCCCTTCTTCGCTGATCCACTCGAGCTTCTGTAGTTTGGTGGATCGCGTGTTGAGGGTCGAAAGATCTGCTTAGTGCTTTCGCATCATCTGGCCACTCTGCTTCTTATGGCCGTTTTGTTTTGAAACCGACGTTGCTTATTGACTATTATACTATTGGGTGGTATCGTACACTACCGATCTTAACAATTATTTCTTACAGCCTATTATATTAATATTAAACAATAAAGGGCCTTCTTGGCAATCTTCAACTATTCATATTCTCATTCATATTCTTAACTATATAAAAATGTGGGGGAGGGCATCATTTGGCCTTCCTCACACCCCCCCTTTCTCCACTAGGGTGATGATTACCCTCCCGTCGGCGTGTGCTGTTACGTTGAGTACGTCGGCTCCTTCCATCACCCTGAATCGCGCCCTGCGTGGCCCTGGGGATTGCCTGCGTCTCAAGAGTTCGTCTTGTATTTCCGCTACCGCGGCTTTGGTCAAAATGCTATCGCCTGGGTACACCGTCCACTTCTCCGGGATTGTCGTGTACAACCGGGGGAACCAGTCATTGGTCGTGTCTTCCTGTCTAAACGGGCATACGAAATTTCCCACCTGCGCTTCGAGACCTTCGTCAAACAACTCGATGCCCTCGTACGGCTCCGGGGTTGGGGACGCACGGGCTGACACCTCTGGGGCTAGGGAAGCTACACCCTCTTCTGCTTTGTCCTCCTCGTTGTCTTTTCCGGCCATTGACGCCACCGTCGATTGCTCCAAAGCAGGCTAGTGTAGAGGGGATGGCGGCTCTTCGACGAGCGGTTGTGGGGCCTGCGCGTCCTCCTTCTCGATGACTGCCGTGGTCGTCTCCACCCTCATCAGTCGTACTGCCCCGTCCACTCGGTACGCCGTTACTTGTTCTGAACGGTAAATCGTGTGGCGGTACGTCGGCGGGCTGTCCTCGCGTTCCTGCCTCTGGTAGGTGGGATGGTTTCTGCGGGGATCCCTCGGATATTGCTCTTGCTGTCCACCCTCGTTGCGGTCTTCTTCGTCGCTGGTTGAGCCGGCGTCTTCCACGTGGACACTCGGCGGGGCTTCGCTGCTGCTTGCCTCCGTATTTGTGTTCGTCTCCTCGTCCGACGGGCTTTCCTCGCCGGACGGTACCTCTTCGTCGCTGCTGATGACTACGATATCGTCGCTCATTTTCCTGTGAATTAAAATTATAATCGTTATTAATCTATTCCCTTTGTATGTTTTGGTTAGAAAAAAAATTTATTAGAGTTGGGAGTGTGTTATTTTTTTCTTCTTTCACAAAACTCTAGTCGACTCTTCTCATTTCCGACTTGGCTTATGACGTCTTTCGCTCTATATCCAGGTCTTGTCCTTCTTCCACTTGGTGTTCCTCAGAGTCTTCGCCTTCCTGATAGAATGGTTTTAGCTGGGCTATGCTTGCGACTCGGCCTTTTCGCTGTCCTACCTTCAGCAATCGTACAATGTTTGGTGACACAAACTTCTTTACGAGGAAGGGGCCATCGTAATTGGGAGCGAGTTTTGCCGCAAACCCGTCGCTAGCCTTCGATAGTTTGTGTGTCCTTAGTAACACCAACGTGTTGAGCCCCGGCCGCCACTCTCTTCGTCTGCGGTTGTAATTCCGCCACTCGTTCGTTTTCTTGATGATCCTGTGCTCGGCAACGTTGGACACATCCTGGAGTCCATCAAAGAGAGCCAATTCCGACCTTAACAATTTCTGTATCCCGGGTTCCAAATCCGCCGGCCACTCCTGTTCGTCTACAGTAACGTTGTCTGGCAGCGTTGTGGCAGGTATTGTAGTATCTGTTCCGTGTTCTCCTACTTCGTCTGGTATCTGTTTCTCAGCGCCCGGCGCTGTATCCTTTCCTGTGTTGGTTAAGGTTCTTACGGTTACGTCTGGATGACGCGCTTCCTGGACTTCCCCTGTTTCCCTCTGCTTCCCGCTAGTGTATTCTTGCCTTATAGCTGACTCGGGTTCTATTCTGACCCTGTCGCCGTCCGTGTTCCGCGCCTTCTCGGCTTCCAATATTAGCCACGCGTTTCCGCACTGTATGGTCGTCCCTACCAGGTTTAAAAATCTATTCCCAATATTAGGTTATCTAGCATCGAAGGCATCACGAGCATGTCCATCGTTACCTCGGCCCCCGCTAAACTAACCTTTCCCCTGAATAATTCTTTCACCTCCAATGTCGACCCATCTGCTAAGCGAATCTTCGCGTTGGCTGTCAATACTTCACATTTTCTCTTTAACCCTCGGGAAAATTCCTCACTTATGAAACTTCTGTTTGCCCCTGAATCCACCGTTGCTGTCGCTACCTGGTCCCCGACCATAACTGTAGCGACTATCCGCCCATCCTCTACTCTTAAAGGGTCTTCTAACTTCGGGACTGCTTCGAGTCGGCACCCAACTGATCCCGTCCCAGCTGGTGCCGTGGCTCGTTTCCCGCCCCGGGCCTACGACAACACTCGTTTGTTCTGACTCCTTGGGTACCACACTCTTTGCAAAACTCCACTCGCGGATTAGAACACTCTCTGGCAAAGTGCCCCGCCTGCGAACAGTTGTAGCATACCCGCCTATTCATGGGCATCCTAGGCATCTCGTGACTCAGCATTCTGTTTGCTATTACCCCCGTTTCGCTACGCAGTGCTGTAACTGGCTCCTCACTCCTCGCAACTGGCTGTGTTGGTGATCTGAACGGATTATAGTGTTTCGGGACAGTCCGCGGGTGTCTTGAACTCGCGCCTGCGAATGCTTCGTCGATAGTCTGACGTCAAGTTTTCATACACCCTATATAGCTCCTGCTCTGCCGTATACCTAGCGTGTCGCATCATCCTTCGGAGGTCAATCATGTATTCCCTAAAGCTCTCTCCGGCACGCTGTCGGCGGATCCTGATATCATCCTCGAGTCGTTGATAATATTCCGGCGGCAGGAAGAAGTCTAAAAATGCGGTCCTAAAAGTGGCCCATGTGGCGTCCATCAACTGACTGACAGAAAACCACCCCGCGGCCAGGTCTGTTAGCGCCTCACTTATTGCCCGCGGTAATCGCTCCAGTCTGGTTTCGTACATACTTGCTCGTTTCTCAATCTCCTCGAGGAATTCAAGTGGATCCGTATAACCGTTGAACCTAATACCCCACTTCTGGACCAGCTCTGGGACAACCACGCTGTTCCTATGGCTGTAATATCCCTCCTCCGCATGTCGGTAGCCAGCCGGCTCGACCTGACTATGTACCACCGGTGTACTAGCAGGTGACTGGACATGGATACGAGGGATGGATTATTTCGTCACCATTGGACTTAACGTTGTGCTGTTGTGGATGTCCCGGTTCGACGAGAGTACAGTTGTCGCCGTTCCAGCCCAACCCGATGGGATCGCCACATCGGATTCCGATTTCTGCCGTGGTCTTCGGCCTACGACAGGTGCATCGGTCTGGATTGGCGACGTCTGAAACTTCGCGAAACGTAACTCCCAGTCAGCCAAACGTGTCCAAATGTCGTTTGTATGCCCGTCTCTTTTTATAAATTCGCATACTGTTTTCCGGTAGTCTGACACTGTTGCGCATTTTCCCAAACCTAAAGGTGCTGTCACACGAAGCAATTTTTTCAAGCAAGCAATGATTTAATTGCTTGCAAAACTACATTGCTTTGTCTGACGAGGCTGCAATTCATTGCAGAAATGAATTTTGAGCAATGACAACAATTTCAAGCAATCGATTTCACTTTTAAAATTGCGTCGTCTGACTGCTTCAAGCAATCGATTTTTGAAAATGAAATCTAGTGTTAGCAATCATTGCTCATTGCTTGTGCTACAAATGAAATGAAAAACAATTGCAGCAATGAGAATGGATTTCTTCTTCTTTTTCTGTTCCAAACTGTCAATTTAATACGACAATTTTTGTGAACAAGTTTTTGCTCACTCGTAGTTTGGAAGCAATGGCATCAACATCGAAAAAGGTAAAGGAAATTAAATAAAATATTAAATAAAAAAAAAAAAATATAATAAAAAAATATAATAATAAAATATATTTTTAAACGAATAAAATTAAAGGTCATTTGGTCCAATGAATCCATATTCAAGCTGATTGAAGAGTTGGAGGGCATACCGTGTCTTTGGCAAAAATGCAATAAAAATTATAAAAATAAATATGCTAAGGCAGCGGCAGTAGATGCAATAGCTGTTTCGCTTGAAATGCCGGCGAGTGCAGTGAGGTATAAAATTAGAAATTTAAGAACAAACTTCCTCGCTAACCATAAAAACTACTACCAGTGGAAGTGCTGCAATGGTGCAGCCTAAGTGGGAATTTTATAAAGCCCTGCTTTTTATGGCTAACGAAAGGACAGCATCGGGCGATATAGATTCAGTAAGTTAACAAAGCATTTTTTTTTGCGGTTCCTGGCGTCTGTAATAAAATTAATGTATTTTCAGTTGCATTCAGGTCAGACGGAAGAGGAAACTTTGGAAACTTTGAAGACTTTGGAGCAAACAGATGAAGCTGCTCCAACGGTGAAGAGGGCCAAAAAACGCAAAAGCGAAGGCATTAATGAATTGGAAGAAGCATTAACACCTCTCTATGAAGAGTTGGCCAAATCGCGTAATGCGATTGAGCAGAGCAAGGGGCCAAATGAATCATTTGCAATAGAAGTTGCAACTTTTTAAAAAGCTTAAGCGATCCAAATATTTTAAATCGAACCAAGGCACGCATGCGTCTGGTAATGGCAGAGGGCTTGGCAGAAAATGCGCAAAAAGATTTAGAAAATACATCACATGACATATTTAAATAAATAAAAATTACCTTTAAAAATTCATTTGCCAATGTTTTATAAATTGCATTGCATACTTCTGGCACAATGGTGCTAATTATTTTATTATTTGATAATTTTCTAGCTCAATGCACAGCGCCATCTATCTTTAATTGTCAAGTTTATCGTTTACAAACAGATAAAATAATGCATTTGGTGCAAGACAGATGGCGCATTACGTAATCTATTTGTAAACCATAAACGCCATCTACCCAATTAAAATGTAAGCACAAAACATTTCATTTTTACCACTTTTCTCACCCTGACCAAGGATCTATCTATCATGTTTTTCTATCAAAAACACAACTATTCATAATTGATATAATATTTTGATAGCCAAGGTGGTGGATAGCAAAATAAAAAAACAATAAATGAAAAACACCTTGGTTGCTTTATCAAACAAATAAAATTAAAAATTTGAATTTGAAAATTTCATTGCAGAGAGTAATTTCAGAAATGTATTTCTATTGCTCCGTCTGACTAGGTAGCAATAATTGCTGAAATGACTTGACGCAATGAGCATTTTTGAAATGAAAAATCATTGCTTGCTTAAAAATTATTGCTTCGTCTGATAGCTCTGTGCAATAGCTTTCAGCAATTGTTTATTTGTCAATGCCTGAAAATTCATTGCTTGCTTGAAACAATTGCTTCGTGTGACAGCACCTTAACTCCTCAGAAATATATTCTAAATCCTCCTTCCGGCAGTCGTAGACCCATTGTCGGCCCACCCCTGGGTTGGTGCAGCCTCCAGGCTCCATGCCGGCAGATTCGCTGACTTGTGGTTTCTCCATCGCAGATTATTATTGTAAAAAAAAATTCTCCCAAAATTTTAACGAAAGCAAAAAAAAATGTTCTCCAAAATCTCCGATGTATTATGTGTATATAAAAAAAAATTCTCCAAAATTTATTTAATGAAAACCAGAAAAATTTTTATTATTATATATATTTTTTGTTACTTATTTATTTATTTTTATTTATTTAGTTTTATTTATTTATTTTTAGCTTTCATTTATTTATCGTTGTTGACCAAAAAAAATTTATAAAATTTTCAAAACACCTTTACAATACTCTGCGACCCACAGTGCAGCCAATCCGTTCACTTATTTTGTTTCTAATAGTTACCAAGACAACCGAACAGTGCTCACTTTCGTCGGTGTCGTCCCACTGTGCCTTATTTTTCGCTTGAGTCAACCGCTTTGACTTCTCAAAATTTTAGGCACCCTGTGCTGCTCGCGTCGACGTGAGAGTTTTCCGTTAGGTGATCGACTCACCCGCTTTGCCGTCAAGTTCGCTGCGTTCACCGACGGTTGCCCGCAGCAATGACTTACACGGTTCCGTTAGGTAATCGGCGCGCACGTTTTCACCGTCTCGTTCGCTGCGACTCAAATCTTTGTCGACCGCGCGGACTCAAGCAAGGCCCGTTACCTTATCGCCGTTTACGTTTTCTTTGCTATTCTGCAGCTGCCACCGATTCAACACGCCTTACACACTCTGTTCGCTATGATCCCGTTGTTTCTATCGCTTCGCCCGTTTTCGTTTTCTTTCGTTGTGCCGCGACAATTGCACAAAATCTCGATGTTCGAATGTCGTTTAACATCCACCGTTTTACATGCACGTAGTAAAACAGGGTATCACCGGGTATACGCGTACTCTACTTGAATCGCAATTTGCGCACTTTTTAGTGATGTTACTGGGGGCTTTAATTCTAGTTTACACCACCCGCTAATACTTTAGGTCCCTGCTCGGGCGCCACTTGTAAAGTAGTAATTTGCCGAGGTACAGATCTCAGCCTGGCCAAGGCTGGTTACAAGAAATTTATAACTTGCTGAAACCCAAAGTATAGCGTTAAGAAGAGTCAAATAGTGATCCGACGTAAAGTCGTGTCCTGTCAACTATTGATCAGTTAGGGTACCAACCGGGCCGACACCACAATTGCTACCTTATCTGATCGCTAAGCTTACCGTACGCCACCGCGGGCTAGCCTCACGAGTGTCGTCTGGCAAATTAGCTGGCGAGGGTGTGGATTGGGTTATTGCCTCAATCGCCTCTACACCTTATCGTTGATAGAACACGTGCCTCTGTGGACTTGAATCACAGGGTATCAGACACTGTACTACACAGAGTAACCACGCGTTTTATGTTACTATTTTTTCACTTTATTCTCTATTTATATATATGCTTAAGCCGCGGTACAAGCAACGCGTTAATCTTAGCGGGGAGGGGACTTAGATCTAATATACAAATGTGATTATCCTACTCACGTATCGATCCCAAACCCTCTTCTTAATCTTTTCTCCTTCTGGTTCTTCAGTATCTCCTCCCTCGGCGCTGCTTACTGTTTTCTTACACGTCTCTCCTTTTGTTCTCGTCCACGTTTTCTCTTGCACTCGCGTCTACGTTGCGCTCAAGGCGTATTTAACAAGGTGGCATCGACGTCGACGTCGCCCTCTTTGCTGTTGCCTTATTTCTTCAGTCTCGAGCCGAGCGTTGTAAGCGACGCACGGCTGCGGACGTTTTGCTTTGTGATATGCATATGTATGTGTGTATTCATGTGCATGCGAGAACAAATTTCTTTGAATTTATTACTCTCTTGCTCTTGCTCTCTTTCTCTCGATTGCTCTCATTTTTCATAAGGCAACGCGACGTCGACGTCGATGCCACCTTGTTAAATACGCCTTGGTTGCGCTTAGCACTACCGCACGCATTTAGGGTTCGCACTCGACTCGGTCACATCTCTGCGTTTGGCCCTTCCACGCACTTTCGATGCTCGTACCAGACTGTCCTCGCCGCATATTCGCGGCTCGCGCTCGGCCCTTCTTCGCCGATCCACTCGAGCTTCTATAGTTTGGTGGATCGCGTGTTGAGGGTCGAAAGCTCTGCTTAGAGCTTTCGCATCATCTGGCCACTCTGCTTCTTATGGTGTTTTGTTTTGAAACCGACGTTGCTTATTGACTATTATACTATTGGGTGGTATCGTACACTACCGATCTTAACAATTATTTCTTACAGCCTATTATATTAATATTACACAATAAAGGGCCTTCTTGGCAATCTTCAACTATTCATATTCTCATTCATATTCTTAACTATATAAAAATGTGGGGGAGGGCATCATTTGGCCTTCCTCACAACAGGAACTAAAGACTATAATTAAACATGTATCTTTAGAGCTATGCAAAGCCAACTGAAATCTCAGAAAATGGATATCAAATAAAGCAGAGCTGCTAAAAGATATCAATAAGATAGGAGAAAATAAAATAATAGATATAGAAGAAAATGAGTCAATAAAGACTTTAGGATTACAATGGGAACCATTGAAAGACGAATTTAGGTTCAGTATCAATAGTGGAAAAATGGATAAGATACCCAAGCGAATGGTCTTATCTACATTAGCGAAAATCTATGATCCGCTAGGATGGTTAGGTCCAGTAACAACTGTAGGAAAACTTTTCATGCAGAAACTTTGGTTGCAAGATCTTGAATGGGATCAACCGTTGTCATTGGAACTAGTACACGAATGGAAGGCTTATACATCAGAACTGGATGACTTAAGTCAAATTAGGATAAAGTGGATTAAATCTGAGACTGGGTCACATGTCCAATTACATGGGTTTGCTGACGCTTCCGAAAAAGCGTATGCAGCAGTAGTATATGCCAAAATCGGGGACTCAGTAAGAATCATAGGAAGTAATAATAAAGTTAATCCAATAAAAAATAAAACAAGTTAAAACGTTGCAGTCGGACGCAACCGACTGCGATGTACTTTGATACCAGTTCACATAGCTGTGTTAAGAATTCTGAGAGCAAATAGTAATATATGAGGGTTTTGGGTATAAAATTGGAGACTCAAGCGCAAAAACTGACAAAGATATAGAGGTGGGCGGTATAAGTGGGCGTGGCATCCAAAACATTGATGCAGATCTGTTACGGATTCCACTAACAATGTTCATACCAAATTTGAAGAGCCTAGCTCGAAAACTGAGAGACATATAGCGGTGGGCGGTATAAGTGGGCGTGGCATCTAAAAAATTTATGTACACCTGTTACGGATGTCACTACCAATGTTCATACCAAATTTGGTGACTCTAGCTTAAAAACTGGCGAAGATACATGCCTTAATGTTTTTTTTTAGGGCGGTGGGGTATGTCCCGTTGTTTGGGGGCGTGGCATCCAATATTTTGATGCATAACTTTGTCAGATGTCAGCATCTACCTTCATTTCAATTTTGGTGGGTATAGCTTCAAAACTGTAGAAGATACAGGCATTTTTGTTTATAATTGGAGAGGGGCTGTGGGCGGAATAGGTGGGCGTGGCATCCAAACTTTTGATGCAGTTTTTTGGGGAATGTCACCAGCTATCTTGCCATAAAATTTGGTGACTCTAGCTGCTAAAATGTGGGATATATTTGTATTTTATCGATTTGCACATCGAGGTGTATCGACTTGTTATCGATTTCTCAGGCCCCCTGAGGTCGTAGAGCCCCAAATTTAATACTTTGTCTGACGAAGACATGTACTAAGATATTTGCAAAGTTGCAAGGCTCTAGCTTTAAGGGTGTCGAAAAAAGTTGCGTTCATACGGACAGACGGACGGACATACGGACGGACGGACAGACACCATGACGGACATTGCACAAACCCAATATACTATGATACCTTTGGTATCAAAGTATAAAAACTATTCCGAAGCTGGAATTATGCGCAGCACATTTACTGGCAAAATGAATGCATAAAATTAGAGACATACTTAATATATCAGTTGAGATGTTTGCTTGGAGTGATTCTACAATCACGCTAGCATGGATACAGAATCCAAGTAGCAAAGATAAATTTAAAAAAAAAAAAGAGTAGAGGATATAAGAAACATCTTAGGAATACTCTGGAAACATGTCCGATCGGAAGATAATCCAGCTGATATAGCGTCCAGAGGTATCGCTTCAAACAAATTAAAAGATTCCAGCTTATGGTGGCAGGGGCCACATTGGTTAGGTAAAAACAAAAATGAATGGCCAAAAGAACCACTCCGAGAACAAGTAATAATAGCTGCTACAATCTCGGAGGAGATAAGTCCAATACAAAAACTTATTCAAAAAAAGTCATGCTTCTTTAAGCTTACAAGAATCATGGCCTACGTCCTAAGGTTCATTAACGTTAAAATAAAAAAGATGGAATTTCCAAAATACCTTACAGTAGGAGAATTCAAGGAATCAGAAAAACTAATAGTAAAAAACTTGCAAGCAAGTCAGTTTAACAAAGAAATAAAGAAATTGCTACAAAAAGCAAAATATTGGCTTTAAATCCCTTTTTAGATGATGAAGGGTTACTTCGAGTTGGTGGGAGATTGCACAACGCCTCGGTAGATTTCGAAGTTAAACACCCTTTGATTTTAGAGAATTGTTATTTTACGACATTAATTATAAGAAAAGTACATAAAGAGACTCTGCACGGTGGGATTAATTTGATGAGAAATCAAATACAAAGGCAATTTTGGATAATCGGGTTAAGAAACTCATTTAAAAAATGCCTAAGGGAATGTGTTACGTGCACCAGGTATCAGAAAAAGACAGCAGAGCAAATAATGGGTAATCTTACCAGTTATAGGGTATCTGAAGCATATCCGTTTCTAAACACTGGATTAGATTATGCAGGGCCATATAACATTAGATGCTAAAAAACTCGAGGGCAAAAATGTTTTAAAGGCTATAAAAAGCACAAAAGCAATCCATTTAGAAGCAGTCAGTGACTTAACGTCAGACGCGTTTCTAGCAGCCTTCAGAAGATTTACATCTGGAAGGGGCAAATGTGCCAACATATATTCAGATAATGGCACAAACTTTGTAGGTGCAGCTAGGAAATTAGATAAGGAACTACGAGAAGCAATTAAAGAAATGGCATTTTATTCCCCCGGCAGGACCTCACTTCGGAGGTATTTGGGAAGCTGGTGTGAAATCAGTCAAATATCATTTGAAGCGAGTAATAGGAGAATCCAACTTAACATATGAGGAATTCTCAACCTTGCTATGCCAAATTGAGGCAATATTAAACTCACGGCCTCTTTACTCATCAGGAGAAGATGTTGACGATAATGAGGTTTTAACACCTGGTCACTTCTTAATTGGGAGACCAATGATAGGCGTAGTGGAAGCACCGAATGAGGGTAAAATAGGAGATAGGGACAGATGGCGATTGATCCAAAAATTCCGAAAAGATTTTTGGAACAAATGGAAAGATGACTACTTGTATTCGCTTCAGCAGCGAAACAAGTGGAAAGTAGAGAATGAAAACCTCGAAAAAGGGCAAATATTTCTCATTAAAAATGAATGCTGCCATCCAGCTAAGTGGCCGTTGGGAAAAATTGTGGAAACTCACCCAGGCGAAATAAAAAAGTAAGAGTAGTTAAAGTAAGGACAGCAGAAGGTCTGGTAACAAGACCAATAAACAAGATATGTCCTTTAAGAAATATTAAAGCAGAGAAACATGGGGTCGATCATGGCCGTACAAAAAGAAATAGTGCGCCAAAGTTAGGACTTGTACTGGCCATGTTAATGTTAATGCTATGCTGTCAAGTATCAAATACATTTCCAGTATCAAATGCAACAAAGAGCTGGAGTGTGCAAGAGATCAACAGCACTGCAGCAATTTATTTAGATCCAATGGGAGAGGTAGAGATAAAAGCCTCTTCCTGGGAACTAATTATATACTACAAGATGGACGCATACTTTGATATGTTATATAAAGGGCACGAACTAATGCGAAAAATGCAGAACCTTTGCGGTAGACTCATTTCCTCTAGGGATCGTTGCGATTCGGAATTAAATTATAGTAAAAAAAGAATTAAAGAGCTTTCAAAAAATAATCAGTTGTTTATGTCCCAGAAAAAAGAACGAAAGAAACGTGCTCCTCTAGAGTTCATTGGGTCATGGTATCTGTTGAAAAGAAAATATATGAACATACATACATATACGAGCAAAAGTCACATGAATACACATTTGGTGTTTGTATGTGTGTATGAAGTGAAAGAGGAGATCGCAAAAATGTAACGGGACCTTCTTGCGGTTCTTCGTCTACCTTCTGCTTTTGCTTGTACTCGCGAACACGAGCTTTACTTCTCTCTTGGCAACGAGTGCGTGCGGTTGAAGAAAACTAAAATCAAAGTGTGTACTTATTTATTCTGTTGCTGGTTTGGGATAATATTATATTATAATATATATATATATATGGATATTAAAACCATAGGTTATGGGCCCAGACACAATTGCAACAGATAAATAGTAGAGTTCTTTGATTGTAAAAAAAATAGAATATAAAAAAAAGTGAATAAAAGTAAAAAAAAAAAACTATTGATAAGAGTGTGTGTGTGCATGTGAACACATACATAAGTACATGTGTATCACGTCTTCAGGACAACGTTGAAATTAAGAAAAATTAAATGTGTTAACTTATGTTGTATATGATAATTTCACAATAAGTGACGCCGCGAAAAATTCGCTGCATACAAGGGCGTAGCCAGAATCTGAGGAAGGGGGGGGCCAAAAAAAATTTTTTTTAGAAAGCAAAAAAACGAAGGCTTGTAAGGTACTGGTAGTGTGGTTGTTTAACTCTTTTTTTCACTTTTGTGTTACTTTTGGAATGTTATAATAACATTTTATCGATAAATATGACATGCCTAATACATATTTATCGAAATTATCAGACGCAAGTTTCGATGTGAATGTCGATAACAAGCAATGAGCAAACACTGCGAATTTTAACAAAAAAAATTTAATTTAATTTTTGTAAAGGGGGGCAGCTGCCCCCCTGCCCCCCTGGCGACGCCCTTGGCTGCATATATTCTTTCTGTATTTCCAGGAAGACGCTTCAACAAATTTGCTGTGAAATTTCTAGAACACGCTTCGAATTCGCCGCAAGATTTTATTAGTGACGCTACGAAAAATTCGACGCTTGCAAGAAAAGTTGCTGAGCAGTGTTGCTGTGCTGTTGCTGGTAAAAGTTGCTGAGCAGTGTTGCTGTGCTGTTGCTAAGAAAAGTTACTGAGCAGTGTTGCTGTGCTGTTGCTGGGAAAAGTTGCTGTGCAGTGTTGTTGTGTTGAGGTTAAAGAAAAGAAAAAAACAATGGATAAGGGAAAGAGAAACATACAACCGTTTGACGGTGCAAAATACTCAATTTGGAAGTATAGAATGAGATTGCTCTTAGGAGAGCATGATTTATTAAAAGTAGTAGATGAAAAACAGTTAGCAATTACTGAAGAAAATAAAAAGGCAGAACAGAAAGCAAAAAGTTTAATAGTCGAATATCTAAATGATTCATTTCTAGTTCATGCTAAGAGTGAGGATACTGCTAAACAGATTTTTGCAAATTTAGATGAAATTTACGAAAGGAAAAGCTTACCATCGCAACTATCACTGCGAAAGAAATTTTTTAATTTGAAGTTAAAAGATGATACCTCGATCCTCGATCACTTCAATTTATTTGATGATCTCATTATGGAACTTATCGCGTCAGGAGCAAATCTAGACGAGATGGATAAAAGTTCACATTTACTTTTCACTCTTCCATCCAGTTATGATGGAGTTACAACTGCAATAGAGACTCTATCCGAAAATAACTTAACATTAGCTTTTGTGAAAACACGTCTTCTTGATCACGAGATCAGGCTTAAAGATATGGGCAGGGATACGAGTGCTAAAGTTCTGCAAGCAATAGGCAAAAAGGAGTGGAAAGACAATAAATTTAAGAATAAGACAATCCAGAAGTTTGGTAAGAAACCGTTCAAGCCCCATTTTAAACCAAAACCGAAGTGCTTTCATTGTGGTAAGTTAGGTCATCTGAAGAAAGATTGTTTCTACTTAAAAAGGCAGGGAAAGCAGAATGAAAATAGTGGACAGGAAAGGCAGGCTCAGATGGCAACAACAACAGCAACAGCTGCAACCCAACCAGAGCGTAGTTTCGCTTTCATGATAAGGAAAGCAACAACAAGTCCCAGCACAAGTGAGGTTGAGTTTATCCTAGACTCAGGGGCATCGGATCACCTCATAAATGACACCGCATTGTTCTCCGAGTATGACCGTTTGCAATCAAATGTAGCTATTGAGATTGCAAAACGTGGAGAATACATATACGCTACAGCCAAAGGAGTGGTCTACGTAAACAGCTCTGGAAACCAAATCACCCTACAAAATGTACTGTACTGTAAGGACATTCCGCACAACTTACTTTCAGTAAAGAAGATGCAGGATGCTGGGATGACCATAGAGTTTAACCCTGGAGGCATTAAAGTATCTAAAAATGGTAAATTGGCATTTGATGGAAAATGTGAGTACAATGTACCGATTAAAAAATTTAAACTGAACAGTAGAACATTTAAATCAAAGATTTCAAATAGTGCTGAGTATCGATTGTGGCATGAAAGGCTAGGACATATAAGTGTAGGAAAATTTTTAGAAATAAAACGAAATAGCCTTTTTGAAGATATTAAGCTTTTAAACAATGTTGAGTTAACCCATGAGTTATGCGAGGCTTGTATAAATGGCAAGCAATCTAGATTAAAATTTGAAAAATTTAAAAATAAAGAAAATGTTACACGACCGCTATTTATTGTCCATTCCGACGTCTGTGGTCCAATCACACCCCCTACCGTTGATAATAAAAACTATTATATAGTTTTTATTGATCAGTATACACATTACTGTGTGACATACCTAATAACATATAAGTCAGATGTATTTTTCGTTTTCAAAGACTTTGTTGCAAAGAGTGAGGCTCATTTTAACTTGAAAATGGTAAATCTGTACATCGATAATGGTAGGGAATATCTTTCTAATGAAATGCGTGAGTTCTGTGTTGAAAAAGGCATCAGCTATCATTTAACGGTTCCTCATACTCCACAGTTAAATGGTGTATCAGAACGGATGATTAGAACAATCACCGAAAAGGCTCGCTCTATGATTAATTGTGCTAAAATCAATAAATATTTTTGGGGTGAAGCTGTTTTAACAGCAACATACTTAACAGATCCCCAAGTAGAGCATTGCAAAATATAAATAAAACACCATTTGAGATGTGGCATAACAAAAAGCCTGTATTAAAATATCTTAAGATTTTTGGTTCGACAGTATATGCACTAAATAAAGCTCAAAAGCGAAAGTTTGACGAAAAGTCGATTAAAACTTTACTTGTCGGGTATGAACCAAATGGGTATAAATTGTGGAATGAGGAATCGAGGAAATTTATGACAGATAGAGATGTTGTGGTGGATGAGATAAATATGTTGAAATCTAGAGTTTTACATAGAGAAAACTCTGTGGTTCAAAGTAATACAGTTGAACCAAATAATGACTCTTTAAATAGAGAGTTGGGTTTTCCTTTGGTGGAAAATAATGAATCTGTTGATTCTGAATTAAATGAACAACTCAATGAAAATTCCACAGATCTCGAGAATGCCGATCCAGTAGCTGAAACTGGTGATAAATCAAATGAAAATGAAAATAAAAATGAGGAAGGAATAAGACGCAGTGAAAGAATTAAGGGTAAACCAAAATTATCATATCGATTTTTAGAAAAATGTCTTATGAATACTCAAATATGCTTAAATGATATTCCTTATACATTTGATGAAATTAAGTTTCGTGAAGACAGATCTTTCTGGGAAAAAGCCATACAAGATGAACTCGACTCCCACTTTCGAAATAACACTTGGTCCTTAGTGCAAAAGCCAAATTATAACAAGTAAAAACGTTGCAGTCGGACGCAACCGACTGCGATATACTTTGATACCAGTTTACATAGCTGTTTTAAGGATTCCTAGTGCAAATAGTAATATATGAGGGCTCTGGGTATAAAAATCAGGCAGAAGGGGTAGGCATGACATTTATCTGTGGCGGATGGCACTTTCTATCCTCCTACCAAGTTTGGAGACTCTAGCGCAAAAACCGACAAAGATATAGAGGTGGGCGGTATAAATGGGCGTGGCATAAACAATTTTATGCACACCTGTTTCGGATGTTACAACCAATGTTCATTTCAAATTTGGTGACTCCAGCCCAAAAACTGAGAAAGATATAGAGGTGGGCGGTATAAGTGGGCGTGGCATCTAAAACATTGATGCAGATCTGTTACGGATGTCACTACCAATGTTCATACCAAATTTGGTGACTCTAGCTTAAAAACTGACAAAGATACATGCCTTCCGGATTTTTTTAAGGGCGGTGGGGCATGTCCCGTTGTTTGGGGGCGTGGCATCCAAAGTTTTGATGCATATCTGTGTTAGATGTCAGCATCTACTTTCATGTTTCATTTTCATTTTGTTTATAATTTAAGAGGGGCTGGGGGCGGAACAGGTGGGCGTGGCATCCAAACTTTTAATGCAGTTTTTTCGGGAATGTCATCGGCTATCTTGCCCCCAAATTTGGTGACTCTAGCTGATAAAATGTGGGATATATTTGTGTTTTATCGATTCGCACTTCGAGGTGTATCGACTTGTTATCGATTTCCCAGGCCCCCTGGGGTCGTAGAGCCCTACATTTAACACTTTGTCTGACGAAGACATGTACCAAGATATTTGCAAAGTTTCAAGGCTCTAGCTTAAAGGGTGTCGAAAAAAGTTGCGTTCATACAGACAGACGGACAGACGGACGGACGGACAGACACCATGACGGACATTTCACAAACCCAATATACTATGATACCTTTGGTATCAAAGTATAAAAACATAGTTGACTGCAAGTGGGTATTTAGTATAAAGCAAGATGAGTTTGGTAACTTAGTAAAGTATAAAGCAAGGCTTGTAGCACGGGGTTTCACTCAAGAGTATATGACTGATTATGACGAGACATTTGCACCAGTTGCTCGAATTTCAAGTTTCAGATTTCTATTGGCGCTTTCAAATCAGTATAATTTAATGGTTCATCACATGGATGTCAAAACCGCATTTTTAAATGGAACTCTAAAAGATGATATATACATGACTGTTCCAAAAGGCTTGACCAAATGTTATGAAAATAAAGTATGTAAACTTAATAAAGCTATATATGGCCTTAAGCAAGCTGCTAGGTGCTGGTTTGAAGTGTTTGAAAGCGTATTGAAAGATGTTGGATTTAAAAATCTAGGAGTTGACCGTTGTATTTATATTTTAAATAAGGGAGATATTTCAAGAAATATATATATATTTTGTTATATGTGGATGATGTAGTGATTGCTACTAACAATTCTGATACAATGTCCAATTTTAAATCTTACCTACAAGACAAATTTCAAATGACTGATTTACGAGAAATTCGGCATTTTATTGGTATAAAAATTGATAGAACTGATGGACAGATATGTCTCAGTCAGTCGGCATATATTAAAAATGTATTGAGGAAATTTAATATGGAAGATTGCAATGCAGTTAGTACTCCCCTCCAAAGCAAGTTAGACTATGAGGCTCTGCAATCAGAGGAATCATATGATGCACCGTGTAGAAATTTGATTGGTTGTTTGATGTACATTATGTTGTGCACACGGCCAGACTTAAGTACTTCAATAAGTATTTTAAGTCGATACACAAACAACAATAATAAGGAACTATGGCAATGTCTTAAAAGAGTTCTTAGATATTTAAAAGGAACTGTCGATCTGAAGCTCACATTCAAGAAAAATATTAATTTCAATAACATTCTCATAGGATATGTAGACTCAGATTGGGCTGGGAATGAAACTGACAGAAGAAGTACTACTGGATATCTTTTTAAAATGTTTGAATGCTGCTTAATTTCATGGAGTACCATGAAGCAAAAATCGGTTGCTGCTTCATCTACAGAAGCCGAATATATGGCCTTGTTTGAAAGTGTTAGAGAAGCCCTTTGGCTCAAGTCATTAATTATTGAGATTAATTTAGAATTAAATGGTCCTATAGATATTTTTGAAGATAACCAAGGTTGTATAAGCATTGCCAATAATCCTACTTGCCATAAAAGAACAAAACACATAGACATTAAATATCATTTTAAAAGGGAACAAATTGAAAAGAAACTAATTTGTATAAAGTACATTCCCACAGATCTCCAAATAGCCGATATATTGACGAAGCCATTACCATCTGCTAGATTTGTCGCTCTGAGAAGCCAACTGGGAGTTTCCGAATAAATTGACTTCGGAAATTTAAAACGTCGCAGAAGAAAATTCTTTTCTTTGAGGAACCAATCGAATGGGGCTCTTGTAGTTTTATATTTAATTAATAATTTTAAAAAAAAAACAAGCTAAAACGTTGCAGTCGGACGCAACCGACTGCGATGTACTTTGATACCAGTTCACATAGCTGTGTTAAGAATTCTGAGAGCAAATAGTAAAATATGAGGGTTTTGGGTATAAAATTGGAGACTCAAGCGCAAAAACTGACAAAGATATAGAGGTGGGCGGTATAAGTGGGCGTGGCATCCAAAACATTGATGCAGATCTGTTACGGATTCCACTAACAATGTTCATACCAAATTTGAAGAGCCTAGCTCGAAAACTGAGAGACATATAGCGGTGGGCGGTATAAGTGGGCGTGGCATCTAAAAAATTTATGTACACCTGTTACGGATGTCACTACCAATGTTCATACCAAATTTGGTGACTCTAGCTTAAAAACTGGCGAAGATACATGCCTTAATGTTTTTTTTTAGGGCGGTGGGGTATGTCCCGTTGTTTGGGGGCGTGGCATCCAATATTTTGATGCATAACTTTGTCAGATGTCAGCATCTACCTTCATTTCAATTTTGGTGGGTATAGCTTCAAAACTGTAGAAGATACAGGCATTTTTGTTTATAATTGGAGAGGGGCTGTGGGCGGAATAGGTGGGCGTGGCATCCAAACTTTTGATGCAGTTTTTGGGGAATGTCACCAGCTATCTTGCCATAAAATTTGGTGACTCTAGCTGCTAAAATGTGGGATATATTTGTATTTTATCGATTTGCACATCGAGGTGTATCGACTTGTTATCGATTTCTCAGGCCCCCTGAGGTCGTAGAGCCCCAAATTTAACACTTTGTCTGACGAAGACATGTACTAAGATATTTGCAAAGTTGCAAGGCTCTAGCTTTAAGGGTGTCGAAAAAAGTTGCGTTCATACGGACAGACGGACGGACAGACAGACGGACAGACACCATGACGGACATTGCACAAACCCAATATACTATGATACCTTTGGTATCAAAGTAAAAAAAAAAAAAAATTAATGAAATGAAATGCTTTAATAGTTTAGTTTAATATGTAAATTGAAATTTTGTGTTAAAATTTTTGTTTGAAAACTTATATTAACTTATCTTTATATCTACATATATGGATCTAGTTGGGTTTTACTGGGTTTCCCCAACTCTTTGCAGCAAATGCTGGATCTAATTGTTATCCCCAGAATTAAAGAAAGAAATTAAAATAAGCACAAACTCGTCTGTCAAATTTTTGTTTTTGATTAATGTAACTTTTGAGGTGGCGTGTTGAAAAGAAAATATATGAACATACATATACGAGCAAAAGTCACATGAATACACATTCGGTGTTTGTATGTGTGTATGAAGTGAAAGAGGAGATCGCAAAAATGTAAGGGGACCTTCTTGCGGTTCTTCGTCTACCTTCTGCTTTTGCTTGTACTCGCGAACACGAGCTTCACTTCTCTCTTGGCAACGAGTGCGTGCGGTTGAAGAAAACTAAAATCAAAGTGTGTACTTATTTATTCTGTTGCTGGTTTGGGATAATATTATATTATAATATATATATATATGGATATTAAAACCATAGTATCATATTATCTTCGGACTAATGGATGCCGAAGATAGGACTCTAATGGAGGATAATATGAGGACTCTGCTAGAAAACCAACACAAGCTAGATGAATTAACAGATCGATTCAACGCTAAATATCGTAAAAACTAGTCAAGATGAAGTCAACAAACAGTTTCAAAAGATGCACGCCAAACTCGATCATGTATCTAAGACAGCGTACTGTATTAAAGAAACTATGGAATTCTTTATGGTGGCAAATCAGCTACATATGTTAATAGACGAATGTGATAAGATCCAATCAGGCATCATAAGTCTGTTAATTGACATTAACCATGGGCGACTTAACCCGGGTATATTAAAACCTACTGTAGCATGTTACGAAGTTGTCGAGAGGCTGTTATTGTGTATTGCAAGAAAAGGGTGCACGCGCTGGCCCCGGCTGTATGATCGGTAGATGGGGGAGGTTCCAATTTCTTTTATGTGTATTCTTGCGCTACGTTCTCGCGGTGCTAATTCATATTAATCGGTAAATCGCGTGCGAATCATAGTAATATCGACTAGATAAAGGGGGGAACGAGAGAGGAACAAGAGGGAAAGGATACGCAATATTTTCTCATAACAGGCGCTGGAGGCTACACTCCAAGATTGTCGTTTGGCTTTGCTGGACTGGTATTATTGTCACAGCTGTTTCCCACCCTACCATGATCATCATATTCCGGCAATAGTATATAGGTTGATGATCCCTAAGCCAAACGCCAATCTAAATCATACTCCTTCTATTGTAATATTGCATGACTCCCAAAAAAAACTTACAGATTCATTTCAATAAACGTTACAATAATTCATTTTATTCATAAGAGGCATCTCAAGCGTAAAGGTATGTGTGTTATGAACAATAGCAAAAAAAAAAAATAAAAAATATAGCAAAAGCGAAAAAGAACTATCGTTTAGAAAGGTAGTTGCGATTTTGTTTAAGGATTACGTAGAAACAATTAATTATATATAATTTTATTTTATTTATTTATCTAATAAATAAGGGTACATTTTATTTAAATAGAAAATACTTCCAAGTTCAATTTCAAATTCAATTGTAACAAGCTAAAACGTTGCAGTCGGACGCAACCGACTGCGATGTACTTTGATACCAGTTCACATAGCTGTGTTAAGAATTCTGAGAGCAAATAGTAATATATGAGGGTTTTGGGTATAAAATTGGAAACTCAAGCGCAAAAACTGACAAAGATATAGAGGTGGGCGGTATAAGTGGGCGTGGCATCCAAAACATTGATGCAGATCTGTTACGGATTCCACTAACAATGTTCATACCAAATTTGAAGAGCCTAGCTCGAAAACTGAGAGACATATAGCGGTGGGCGGTATAAGTGGGCGTGGCATCTAAAAAATTTATGTACACCTGTTACGGATGTCACTACCAATGTTCATACCAAATTTGGTGACTCTAGCTTAAAAACTGGCGAAGATACATGCCTTAATGTTTTTTTTTTAGGGCGGTGGGGTATGTCCCGTTGTTTGGGGGCGTGGCATCCAATATTTTGATGCATAACTTTGTCAGATGTCAGCATCTACCTTCATTTCAATTTTGGTGGGTATAGCTTCAAAACTGTAGAAGATACAGGCATTTTTGTTTATAATTGGAGAGGGGCTGTGGGCGGAATAGGTGGGCGTGTCATCCAAACTTTTGATGCAGATTTTTGGGGAATGTCACCAGCTATCTTGCCATTAAATTTGGTGACTCTAGCTGCTAAAATGTGGGATATATTTGTGTTTTATCGATTTGCACATCGAGGTGTATCGAATTGTTATCGATTTCTCAGGCCCCCTGGGGTCGTAGAGCCCCAAATTTAACACTTTGTCTGACGAAGACATGTACTAAGATATTTGCAAAGTTGCAAGGCTCTAGCTTTAAGGGTGTCGAAAAAAGTTGCGTTCATACGGACAGACGGACGGACAGACGGACGGACGGACGGACGGACAGACACCATGACGGACATTGCACAAACCCAATATACTATGATACCTTTGGTATCAAAGAGAGGAGAGAGAGAAAATATTATTTATAAAGTAATCCAAATCAATTTCAAATTTCATATAAATTTATATATATATGTATATAGGTTTTATAAATGTTTTTAAACTAATTTATTCGCCTATTTTAAGCATTTTATTTATTTTACTTTTATTAGGTAAATTTTATTTATCTATTTATTAATTCATACTTATTTATTTTTATATCATTTATGTAATTAATATATTTATTTATTTTAGTTTTATTTTTATTTAGTTTATTTTAGTTATTGTTTTTTTTTTTTTTTCTTTACTATAATTTATTTTAATTATCCATTTATAGATATAAGATAAAACAAAATTTTTCTATGTTAGATAGATACTTCACAAAATTTTATTTATTTTATGTTTGTGTAGTATTAATTAGGGCGGCAATAATTATTAGTATTGATATTATAATGGCATAGCGTTGCAGGTGATAAAGTGATTTTGGTGGCATACATCTTGGCTGTGAATTATTCTCGCGTATTAAAAACTCATCATTAATATGCACGAACAAGAGCTTGAACGCTGCAAGCACAAGCTTTGCTTTGTTGGATTTCTCTTAAAATCTCTTTATTTTAAGAGAGCGGTCTTGCACGTTTTTTTTTCTTTAACAACAATATTATTTATTATTTACACCATTTTTTTTTTTTTTAGCACCGATTCACTTTATCACTTGCTGTAATAAACAATAAGAGAAAATAATTAAAAGATTATAATGCACTAACATTACTCCTCGGCGTCCAAAAGATCTTTTGAAGCGGTGAGAGCTGCATCAAAACAAACAAGTAAGAAGGCTCTAGTCGAGAAATCCCGACTAGGACATACCCTTAACCCGATACTTAACCATTACAGTTACTTATGTATATTAAATCAGTGACCAATATGACCAAACTTCAAAATGCGATATCTTCGGTGTTTCTGAACCGATTTTGATCAAATTTTTTTAAATGTTCATTACTTTATCCGTAGTTTCACACCTCATTTTCACAATATTGAAATTCAAGATTTTTTTGTTATCGATCACATGTGTATATCGGAAACCAGAAATGTTATCGAAAATTTAAAGCAAACTTGATCTGCTCAGGGTATAGGAGAGCTTAAGTTTCAAGTTTGAAGTCTCTAGCTTTAATAGTCTCTGAGATCGGCGCGTTCATACGGACGGACAGACAGACGGACAGACGGACAGACAGACATGGCTAGATCGACTCGGCTGTTGATGCTGATCAAGAATATATGTACTTTATAGGGTCGGAGATGCTTCCTTCTGTCTGTTACATACATTTGCACAAAACCATTATACCCTTATTTACCCATTTTATGGGTTAAGGGTATAAAAAGGTGGTTGGTTGGGGCTCTTAAAACAAAGCGGGATTGACAGAACAACTGTTATTGAGCTTTGACTCAATTATAGTTTTTGGCTTTAGTTTTGCATGTGTTTCATTTTTATTTTAATTTGGTGTAATTGATGTACAAATATATATTTTTATTTGAAATTTTTCTTTTCACTTCCTGAATATTTATTTTATTATAAATTTTAATTAATTTTGGGATTGAATTTGTTTGAACTTAGATTATACGATTAATTAAAATATTTCATTTAGCTTAAGGTCGTGTGGGCGAATGTAAGCAATCTCATTATATGGTTTTTATGAGTGTAATGTTTAGTTTTGTATGTCTAAATAAGTTTGTTGCGGTGTGATTAGGGTAGTATTAAAAGAATATTGTATTTAACTTTTAACAAATTTGATTGATTTCTTTTATAGAAATATTTTTTTTTTTTCACAGGTTTATTTGTTATGCAATTTAGTTCAACACTTTTTTTTTTTTTTGTTTTAGCATATCACGATTTTAACGTTAATTAAACGTAGGATGTAGTTTTTATACTTTGATACCAAAGGTATCATAGTATATTGGGTTTGTGCAATGTCCGTCATGGTGTCTGTCCGTCCGTCCGTCTGTCCGTCTGTCTGTATGAACGCAACTTTTTTCGACACCCTTTAAGCTAGAGCCTTGAAACTTTGCAAATATCTTGGTACATGTCTTCGTCAGACAAAGTGTTAAATGTAGGGCTCTACGACCTCAGGGGGCCTGGGAAATCGATAACAAGTCGATACACCTCGATGTGCGAATCGATAAAACACAAATATATCCCACATTTTATCAGCTAGAGTCACCAAATTTGGGGGCAAGATAGCCGATGACATTCCCGAAAAAACTGCATTAAAAGTTTGGATGCCACGCCCACCTGTTCCGCCCCCAGCCCCTCTTAAATTATAAACAAAAATGCTTGTATCTTCTACAGTTTTGAAGCTATACCCACCAAAATTGAAATGAAGGTAGATGCTGACATCTAACACAGATATGCATCAAAACTTTGGATGCCACGCCCCCAAACAACGGGACATGCCCCACCGCCTTTAAAAAAAACCGGAAGGCATGTATCTTTGTCAGTTTTTAAGCTAGAGTCACCAAATTTGGTATGAACATTGGTAGTGACATCCGTAACAGATCTGCATCAATGTTTTAGATGCCACGCCCAATTATACCGCCCACCTCTATATCTTTCTCAGTTTTTGGGCTGGAGTCACCAAATTTGAAATGAACATTGGTTGTAACATCCAAAACAGGTGTGCATAAAATTGTTTATGCCACGCCCACTTATACCGCCCACCTCTATATCTTTGTCGGTTTTTGCGCTAGAGTCTCCAAACTTGGTAGGAGGATAGAAAGTGCCATCCGCCACAGATAAATGTCATGCCTACCCCTTCTGCTTGATTTTTATACCCAGAGCCCTCATATATTACTATTTGCACTAGGAATCCTTAAAACAGCTATGTAAACTGGTATCAAAGTATATCGCAATCGGTTGCGTCCGACTGCAACGTTTTTACTTGTTTTGTAATAAATCAATGGCTGCACTTGGTCATGGCTGGGGCTGCGGTGAACGGGTCAGCTAGCACAAAAGGTCGGATTGGGGGTTAGGTCGCACTACTCCGCGTGGTCACTATGCAGGTCTCGGAGAGCTCGACTTTGGGTTCCCAGGTTGGGCATTAGATGCGATCATCTTGCAGCGGCACCTTCACTAGTTGGTTTCAGTAAACCAGATTACCCATTAGGAGACTGGGGCTCTGGTTTAAATATAAAAATTTTTTTTTTTGGTGGCGTGTTGAATATATATTGCAATATATATTGAAAAATATATGTCGGCACAAATATCCGACTGTTCGCTCCGACGGCCACGAGGTAAAAGAGAACGAATCAAACACGATCATAGCGGATATGGCCCGATCTTCACGATCGATCTTAGCTTCGAGAATTGCAAGAGTTGCATTTTCTCCAATTTTGTGAGAGCGACTTAATCAGCCTCATATCTTTAGATGGCGATTTTATCAGCCGCATAACTATAGGTGTCGGGCAGAAACGTTTGCATAATTTTAGGCAGAACTAATAGAAATTTCTGAGGCAAGCGCACTACATATTCCCCCCCACTAAAATCACGCTTGGGTGATACACAACGAGCGGGATTCGCGCTTGCAAGTCAAATATTATTGCTTTATGTCCTTAGCATGAAAAGTGCCAACAAGACGTCCTTGACTCATCTTCGCACTCGGGCTTTTATAAAGTTTGGTGCTAATTTTGCACTGTAACCCTTAGCAAAGTTACTTTGCTGAAAGTTCCGTCTAAAAACTTTTTGTCCCACTTTAAAGGACACTTCGTTCGCTCGCAGGTCTTTTCATTGCGGGCATACTGTGTCTGCATAGTAGTTATTGCCTTGCTACGCAACAGATCAAACGAATCTTCCCGACTAAACTGTATACTTCGATCATCCAGCATGCCTAGCGATCGTAGCAACTTATAATTTTTACCGTTGGTGACTAATTTATAAGGGCTGGTATTGATAGCTAAATGGAAGCTTGATCGAAGAGCGCAACTTATGCTACTCAATTTTTCATCCCAATTACGCTGGTTTTGATCTACATAAGTTTTTATGGCCGAAAGGATAGATCTGTTTACTCTTTCCGCAGCATTAGCTTGGGGAGAGTACAATGCTGTGTAAGTATGAGATATGTTATATTTATTCAGCAAGGAATTGAATAATTGGGATTTATATTGTACTCCATTGTCAGAGTCGATGGTTTCTGGGATTCCGAAGCAATGGAAAAGATCCTGTTCCATATAGTTTATCACAGCGTCTGCAGTAAGTTTTCTAACTGGCTTTATGAAGGGAAATTTTGACATATGGTCTAATACAACAAAGATTCCTACATTTCCGGATTTACTGCGCGGGTATGGTCCTAGAAAATCTACAAAAAGCTTCTGAAAGAATCTTACTGGCTGGCCGGTGTATCCCATTGGAGGCTTCATTGGTTTTACAAATGTCGCAAGCATTAATAAAATTTTTAACATCGGTGACCATATTGGGCCAATAATAGTACCTTCTCAGTCTTTCTAACGTTTTATTTATTCCACCGTGCGCATGCAAGAAATCATCATGGGCTGTTTTTAAAGCGGACGGTATTAAGGTTTGTGGCACCCAAAGTTTCCAGCACATATATTCTTTTTCGATTTTTAAATCTGGCAAAGACGTATTGTTCAGACGAATTTTATTCATATTCAGTGGATTTAAACTCGGGTGACTCTAAATCAACTATAAGGCTACTTAGGGAGATGGACGACAAATCTTCGGTGTATGTACGCGATAGAGCATCGGGAACAATGTTACCTTTCTTATGCTGTATTTTAAATTTAAAACCTTGCAACTTTAAGGACCAACGAGCCAAACGCGAACTGAGATCTGCTTGTGTCATAAGCCATTTTAAAGAGGCATGATCACTGATAACGGTAAACTCCTGACCTTCAATGTAAGCTCTGAATTTTTTTACCGCCAACACTGCCGCATAACATTCTTTCTCTGTGACAGTGTACTGCCTTTGGCACCGATTGAGTTTTTTTGACATGAATGCAATCGGTACTTCATCACCTTCGCGATTTGTCTGCATTAATACTGCTCCAACGCCGGTATGACTGGCATCACAGTGAATAGCAAAAGGCTCAGAAAAATTTGGGCTGTGCAAAACTGGAGCGGAGCACATTTGCGTTTTTTTAAAAGATTCGAATGCCTGTTGGGCTTCGTCAGTCCATTCAAACTTCTGCTTTGATTTTAGGGTATCCGACAGCGGCGACGAAATAGCGGCATAGTTCCTGATAAATTTATGGTACCAGCCTGTCATACCAAGAAACCTACGAACTTGCTTCATTGATCGTGGGATCGGAAAATCTTTAACGGCTGATATTTTTTCTGGATCAGTGCTAATAAGGCCATTGCCGATTACGTGTCCTAAATATTTGACTTCTCGTCGACAGAACTTACTTTTTTCGACATTGAGAGTGAGATTAGCTCTAGCTAACTGAGAAGCAATAACTGACAACACTTCGAGATGACGCTCAAAGGTATCTGAAATAATTAATAGGTCATCCAAGTATATAAACACCTCATTGCGCAAATGCGCGGGGACTATTTTGTCCATAAGCCGAGACATAGTATGAGGGGCGTTAGTCAGTCCAAATGGCATGACAACAAACTCGTATAACGGACGACCAGGAACTTTAAAGGCAGTCTTGTCCCTAGAGTTTGGGTCGAGAGGTATCTGCCAGAAGGCATCTTTAAGGTCCAGACTTGTCACAAATTCTGCTTTCGGTAATCTACTCAAAATACCGTCAATCAGAGGCATCGGATATGCGTCCTTAACGGTAACATCATTAACCTTTCGGCTATCGATGCATAGCCTGACCTTTCCAGGTTTCTTTACTAATACTACGGGAGATGACCATGAACTGTTTGACTCTTGAATAACTCCCAAATGAAGCATGCGGTCTAACTCCTCGTACATAAGTTTTTCAGTTGCAGGCGACACGGCATAGTGACGTTGCTTTATCGGCTTCGCTTCTGCTACATCAATTACGTGAGCAATTAACGAGGTCCTACCTAATCCTTGTTGAGAAAATGAAGGAAATAGCTCAATCGTTTTTTGCAATTGGTGATGCTGAGCAGGTGTGATCTCCTTCATTGTCGGATATTCGAGCGACGAGATATTAAAGTTCTTAGCCATAAGGTGAACGGGTAATAAATCAAAAACTGTCCAAAAATCAATACCCAGGTAAAGCTCTGCAGCTAGAGCAGGCACTAAATAGAAGCATATATTTTTAGTATCCCCTCGGTACGTTACTTCAGTAATGAGTTTACCTATAATTGGTTGATTCTGTCCGTCTGCTGGTCTTACTTTTTAGACCATCGGCTTATAACTTAAATTGTTACGAAGAAGTTCAGCAACAAGTTTGCCACCGATGCAGCTAATGGAAGCACCATTGTCCATGAGTCCGACTATGGTTCTTCCAAGAAGCAGTACCTGAGCATGAGGGCGTAAGTCATTAGGTACAGCTATTATTGAGGCTAATATTGAAGTTCTTTCTGAACGACACTTGTTTTTAAAATCAATTTGACGACATTTTGAACGTTTTTTTTGTAAGTTTGGAGGGTCAACACGAATGTTGAGTGTTACATCAGGGTGAGAGGAACTGTCGGGTGGGATAGAAGTTTCAGCTATTTGCCTACTTAGTCGGTGTTGGTAGCTTTGCTGATCAATTGTCTGCGTGCACTTTTCTGCGGTGCGCGCGTACTCGAGTTTTTTGACGCGTTTAAGCTACAGTTTCTACAACTAGGTTTGTAGGTATCTGCTTTTCCACAGCCATAACAAAATACTTTGCGTTCTGCCATGCACTCTTGGTAACGGTGACCTTTTCCCGCACAATTCCAACACGATGAATCTACTGCTGATACTTCAAACTCCATAGCAGGCTCGACTTCTTCGTGAGACACATCTTCGACTTCAGTTTCTGATATGGCATTAACCTGACGAAGCATAGGTCGAGACGAGGGTACTGATGGTTTGGCTTTAGCTATTGATTGCAAGAAAATCTCTCGCGTACGCACTAAATGTCGTAGAGCCTTTACAGTACTTGCCGGCTCATACAATATATTATGTTGAATTTCATTCAACAAGTTGGCTCTTAATGTTTCTACCAAAGATTTTTCAGACATGGGCTCGGCAAACGATTCATTTGGTCGCTGTTTGCGACGTTCAATTTCGGTTCGTATGTTTCGGTCCGTTCGGTCGACTTTAAATTGACCACGTAGAGCTACGCAGAGCTCTGGCCAGTAAACCTCCGATACACTTTCGTGATATCGCCAGTACCACTCACTGGCGCTACCATCAAACAAATTACTTGCATATCTGGCTGTCAAGTCAAAATTCCCATCTAAGGTCTGTTTAGTCAAAGCTTCTACTCGATAAATAAAGTCGTCAATGGACATGATTGCCTTTCGGTAAACCGAATTTTCCAATTTGCCATTATTTGGCTTATCCGATCTGGTCGAAGGCCTGAACCTACTTCAATTCTACTAGGCGCGGCTCCGGCGGAATACGACCTAACACCAGCATGTATGTGATTTGCTGAGGGCGGTGAATTATGGGATGGTTCGGACATTCTTGCTGATTGACCTTGAGTAAATCCCTAGTTTGGCTGCATTGATGCTGGCAACCTAAGAAACTGCTCTACAGTTTGAGGCTCTACTTCAGCCAAAGGTTGCCTTAGCCCTGGAGATACATTCACTAAATTTGCTGTCGGACTGACTCGTAGACTATCGGACATAGCTTGTACTAGTCTATTAGTTTGATCAGCTAAACTGCTAGCAATAAGTCGAGACTGTTCTACCATGGCCCCTCTTAAGGCTTCAGCAATCGATTGTTGAATCAGCTCGGCCATATTCGGTGAGTCTTGCTGTATATTTGCGGAACCCTGAGACATGTTGTTTTCGTCGGAGTTGGGCATTACGACTGGTTCACAATTTGTATCTCGCCTTGCTTGCGATCTGGTTTGTAAGGACTGAAAAGTGCTGGGCCACCTTGGATTTGAAGGGGGAGGGCCCAGTGGGACTAAGATTTTCTGTTGAAGCTGAAGTCAGGTGTGTCAGACTTTCTTTGCAAACAGGACACACTTTCCGTTTTCCGATTTTGGTATGAAAACGCGCTCGGTGGAAATTGTGTCCACACGATGTTGCCAACAACTGAGCTTGATATACAATAATTTCCGAGCAAATACAACAATGTTTGCCGGTGTCACTAATTCTTGTTAAGTTTTCGACGCTATGGGACAAAACCATTTCGAAAAGGCTTAAAAATCTAATCGGACTAATTGTAGTCAAGGACTATATCTTAGACGCGTAATGGTACTAGATATATAAAAAGAAAAAAAATTAATAATAACAACGAAACCTTTTTTTTCAAAATATCGATAATAATCTGGGAGGCATGCGAACGACAAGGAGCTAGAATAGACTGCGTTACAACATTAAATGAGAAAATACGTGGGAAAGTGAAGAAAAGGTATCGTTGGATCAATCATTATTTTGCGGCGGATTATAGCACGAAAAATACTGGTTTATCCTTGTCCAGCAAAAATACTTATAGGCTCTCGGTACACTGTACGCTGGCTTCTGCATAAAACAGAAGTACCAGCTTGGCTTTAATAAAGTTCAGTGAAATTAGTTGTAGGGGATGGCTGCAGCTCAATAGTCCACAAGTCCAATAATCATCCAATAATACTCCACATAATTAATTAAACCAGAAGGTGTGATAAAGGAAGAGGGAATTTCAAAACAAACTATCTGTCATTCCGCGGCGGATGCAAGCATAATTAACAAGTCGATCCTTGTCCAGCAAAAATAACTTAAGCTCTTTGAAGAAGAGAAGGTAGTGGAAGAGGGATAGCCGATATCTGCATAAAACAGTACCAGTCGGCTTTAATTACAGCTAAGTGTACATAATGAAAAGGGATGACTGCAGCTCAATACTCCGCAAATTCAATAATCAACTTTTAATATATGCACCATGGTAATCAAAACAAACAAAACGAACTAAACAAGCCTATGACCACGGAGCTAAACCAATTTAAGTTATAACCTATCCAGATCGTCTGAGGCTAGTTACAGAAGCTGAAGCTATTATGGGTATGATGCTAGGCCCAGATATCACCAACCTATCTTGCTTCCATAGCATCTACCCAAAAGCTAGGGAAATGGGTTTACCTTGAAAAGATATCGATCTACTACGGTATGGTAAGTGTCAGATGTCGGACACCGGTTCTACCTGAGGTTGGGGTTAACCGAACTAGACATTCGGGTGCCGAACGAACGTTCGGGCCTCACGTTGGGCGCCAAATTAATAAGATATGTAGCATGTTACGAAGTTGTCGAGAGGCTGTTATTGTGTATTGCAAGAAAAGGGTGCATGCGCTGGCTCCGGCTGTATGATCGGTAGATGGGGAGGTTCCAATTTCTTTTATGTGTATTCTTGCGCTACGTTCTCGCGGTGCTAATTCATATTAATCGATAAATCGCGTGCGAACCATAGTAATATCGACTAGATAAAGGGGGGAACGAGAGAGGAACAAGAGGGAAAGGATACGCAATATTTTCTCATAACAGGCGCTGGAGGCTACACTCCAAGATTGTCGTTTGGCTTCGCTGGACTGGTATTATTGTCACAGCTGTTGCCACCCTACCATGATCATCATATTCCGGCAATAGTATATAGGTTGATGATTCCTAAGCCAAACGCCAATCTAAATCATACTCCTTCTATTGTAATATTGCATGACTCCCAAAAAAAACTTACAGATTCATTTTAATAAACGTTACAATAATTCATTTTATTCATAAGAGGCATCTCAAGCGTAAAGGTATGTGTGTTATGAACAATAGCAAAAAAAAATAAAAAATATAGCAAAAGCGAAAAAGAACTATCGTTTAGAAAAGTAGTTGCGAATTTGTTCAAGGATTACGTAGAAACAATTAATTAAATATAATTTTATTTTATTTATTTATCTAATAAATAAGGGTACATTTTATTTAAAAAGGAAATACTTCCAAGTTCAAATTAAAATTCAATTGTAAAAAGAGAGAAAATATTATTTATAAAGTAATCCAAATCAATTTTAAATTTCATATAAATTTATATATATGTATTAGAGTGTCCCAGGCTACAAGGGTGTGTTTTTTTTTTGGAATTTCAAAACGCATACCTTCTATTTTTTTTCATTTGACTCCAATAACTTAAATATAAAATATTATTGAGATCGGATGACACTAACCCGTGCCGACTTGATGTCAAAGTTTAAGTTTATGAGAGCTATAGGCTCACTATACAGAAAAGTTTAATTTAATTTTTAGATTAATTAAATAAATAAAAATAAAACGCATATTTCATATTTATTATAAAAGAGACATCAATTAACAAATTTTCTTTTCAATGTTTGCTTTTTACAGTCGGGATATACCTGTCTGTGTTCTTGTACGCAACGTAATAAAAATTGTTTTTGCTCCTCTTGAACAGTGATCAAACCATGGAAGTCTTGCATTAACTTAACAGCTCTTTCTGCCGTATCATTAACTGCTTTCAGTCCTAGCAGCTTCCTTTTAGCCTGTTGAAACGAATCATCATTTGACCACGAAGAGGGGCACTTGTTCAAAAAACTGTCGTCAACTTGGAGTCGATTAAACAGGAACTTGCTTTTGACAGAGACGAAGTCGTCAATGTTTTTCTCTGAAATTAAAACAGATAGATTAGTTATCAAGTATACCTATAGCAAACTTAGTAAAAGAACAAAATCAAAGCTTATTTAACGTACCAAAAAGTGGGCCACAGATTTCTTCTTTGGATGCAATGTAACGTTTATTGGGTTGGGTTTTCTTTAGTTAAGTTAGCAATCATTTTTACTTTAGTTTCTAGATCGACATCATCATCAAATAAAGCCAGAATAGATACTTCATCTGTCAAATACCACAAATGCTGGCAAAACTTCTGTAAAGCTGCTTTTGAAATGCTTGTGTCTATTGTTTCGTAAGCTTTCATGGCCTTCAAAAAACTCAAATCCTGATAAGGCGCCTTTACTGCTAAAATACATTGGAGCCAGGGTTTTACGTAGGATGTCACGATGAACAGACATACGTCCAACAGAGCTGTCTTATCTTTGTTTGAAATTCTGAATTGAGAGCTAAGTAACGATATTTTTAGTGAATAAATGGCTCTCGCCATCCATCGAGCCTGGTGCATAGCACCTGGAGGCCGTATCTTAAATTTATTCTCCGAATCTCCGCCAAGAAATATAATTGAAAGCTCAATTAATTCGCGATAGTCATCTCTAACGATTTCTTTGGTTAACTCAGTTCTGTAGAATTCTAGCAGTTTGCCAACTTCCGAAAGATTGAGACAAGATAGCTTTTCTGTACAGCTTTGTATTTTCTTGGGATCGATATTTTTCCAGTTTTCTCGGAATTTTTTGAACAATGGGATGTCTGAGCTTGTAGTTACTTGACTGATTTTTGCTTCAAACACGCCTTTCAGTACTAATTCGTAAACGTGATGACGGCAAGCAAAAATAAGCACTTCTCTACCCAGTTTTTGTTCGAGAAGCACACATGCTCCATTTATACGGCCTGTATTAGAAGCAGTAGTATCACAACAGAGAATCTGCACTTTGTCTTCAAGATTCCAGTTCGTAACAGCATCCCAAACTGCGTCTGCCTGTTCCTTTCCTGTCGAGCTGTCCAATTTAGGAACAGCAATAATTTGTTCCTTATTATCGTATGTAATAACTATAGGTAGTCGTTCTTCTTTACCTTTACGTGAATCTAGAGCTGGCAACAGCTTTCCGTCCCAGTGGACAGTTACCGTGTCCGGGACCTTGTTTTGAAAATCAACTTTTATGGCTTCAGCCCGTTCTTTTCGCATTTCCGTACGAACTCTATGGATGGTGGACTTGCTTATAGGGAATTCATCCGTATTGTGCCCCAGAGCCTCAATAGAAGCTTCAATTATAAAAACAGAATCCCTCACACTTAGTTGACACCTGTCTAATGCGGCAACTAACTTCGGAGTAATGATATTTTTCCGCATAGAAGTTTTATCGGGCTGAGCGGAGGCTCCTCTTGCGCTGGGCCTATTTTCATCTAATTCTATTATTTCAGAATCAGAAGATGAGTTTTCTTGTGGTGGTTCGCAAGATGATGTCGATGGTGCTAAGGATGAAAGATGTTTAGCACGTCGCTTTTCCTCCTCGATGATTCTAAGGCGCGCCTTTTCCTCTTTGTCTGTTAGTTTTTTGTCCACTCCTGCTAAGTGACCGGGCCGACCTGGTTCTCTTTGGCGCTGCAAGAAGATCTTATCTTCATTTATTCTAATCAGTTGAAGAGCATCGGCATGTGCGATGTCAAACAAGTTGTTTAAGTTTGAAACAAACTCCTGTCGACGCCGTTCAAACACTTCTTGTGTTTTTTTCGAATCTTTTGCAATTCTCTCCAAACTTGGTATAAGTTAACTAGTTTCTTAACACAGTTAGGTATTGATCTAGTCGGTATACGTGACTTTTCCCAATAAATAATACACTCACGAATTGTCAGATTTGCACTTTCATTGACCTTTAAATTCACTTCACGAATATTATAAAACAAAACTGCCAGCACTTGTCCGTTTGAGGGAAGTTTAGAACCGGTGATTTGATGTTTTACGTCCCCTATTAAAAATATCTCCTTTTGGAACTTCGTAACTCCACTGACATGTTGACCACACGAAAACAACGCGATAACTAATTGTTAAAATGTGTATAGGCAAAAGTTACATTTGATATTGACACATGCATAGCAAATGTCAAAAGGGAATAGAGACAAAATATAACGGAACTGTGTAATGCCGTTTCTCATTCCTTCTTGGGTTTTGTGTTCGTGCATATACACATGCTTCACCAGTCAGTTTAGTTGCGCGCCGTACTATACACGTATCGACATGTTTGCGCGCAACTCGGCACGGGTTGCCGTTATTCTAAATAGACGAAACTTTATTCTTAGATGTTTTGAGACCATTCAAACAAAATAAGAGGGTATGCGTTAAAAAAAAAACACTTCCATTTTTTTGGGACACCCTAATATGTATATATAGGTTTTAAAAATGTTTTTAAACTAATTTATTCGCCTATTTTAAGCATTTTATTTATTTTACTTTTATTTAGTAAATTTTATTTATCTATTTATTAATTCATACTTATTTATTTTTATATCATTTATGTAATCAATATATTTATTTATTTTAGTTTTATTTTTATTTAGTTTATTTTATTTATTGTTTTTTTTTTTTCTTTACTATAATTTATTTCAATTATCCATTTATAGATATAATGTAGCAGGCTGGTATTGGCAGTACCACATATCGATACCAATGAATGCGGTGGTGGATCGAGCAGATCGATAAACAAGTTGAGGTGACGCGATAGTTTGTAAGCGCACCCAACTTCATTCTGTAAGATATTGAAAAAGCGACGCGTAGATAAAATACGCAAAGAAAATAAAAAGATTAAAATATATTAAAACAATATAAACCGGCCACAATTTTCAGAAGTGGGATTCAACCGAAAACGCTATGGAAATGAGTGCTAATGATATTACCATTATTCAATTAAAAACAAGTAAAAACGTTGCAGTCGGACGCAACCGACTGCGATATACTTTGATACCAGTTCACTTAGCTGTGTTAAGAATTCTGAGAGCAAATAGTAATATATGAGGGTTTTGGGTACAAAATTGGAGACTCTAGCGCAAAAACTGACAAAGATATAGAGGTGGGCGGTTTAAGTGGGCGTGGCATCCAAAACATTGATGCAGACCTGTTACGGATTCCACTAACAATGTTCATACCAAATTTGAAGAGCCTAGCTCGAAAACTGAGAGAGATATAGCGGTGGGCGGTATAAGTGGGCGTGGCATCTAAAACATTTATGTACACCTGTTACGGATGTCACTACCAATGTTCATACCAAATTTGGTGACTCTAGCTTAAAAACTGGCGAAGATACATGCCTTAATGTTTTTTTTTAGGGCGGTGGGGTATGTCCCGTTGTTTGGGGGCGTGGCATCCAATGTTTTGATGCAAAACTTTGTCAGATGTCAGCATCTACCTTCATTTCAATTTTGGTGGCTATAGCTTCAAAACTGTAGAAGATACAGGCATTTTTGTTTTTAATTGGAGAGGGGCTGTGGGCGGAATAGGTGGGCGTGTCATCCAAACTTTTGATGCAGTTTTTTGGGGAATGTCACCAGCTATCTTGCCATTAAATTTGGTGACTCTAGCTGCTAAAATGTGGGATATATTTGTGTTTTATCGATTTGCACATCGAGGTGTATCGAATTGTTATCGATTTCTCAGGCCCCCTGAGGTCGTAGAGCCCCAAATTTAACACTTTGTCTGACGAAGACATGTACCAAGATATTTGCAAAGTTGCAAGGCTCTAGCTTTAAGGGTGTCGAAAAAAGTTGCGTTGATACGGACAGACGGACGGACGGACGGACGGACGGACGGACGGACGGACGGACGGACGGACGGACGGACGACGGACGGACGGACAGACACCATGACGGACATTGCACAAACCCAATATACTATGATACCTTTGGTATCAAAGTATAAAAATGCTGCGTTTGTTGGGTCTGCCGACGAGCGGCTCAAAGGCTGAGCTATTTGCACGTTTTTGCGCAGTACCAATATCAGACCGCGGAGATGAGCTGGATAGCGACTCAAATGGTGCAGATGATCAGTCGAACGACGAGGGTATGGTAATACCAGCGCAGACAGGGATGGCGCAGCAGAAGGAAATTGCCGAGAATAAAAAAATCTTGGAAAACCTATGTGATCAAATTCAGCAGGCAAAAATTCAGCTTGATCGCTTGAAATTACAAAACAACAACAACATTGTTGCAGATACAGAGCAGCGGCAAATGTCAGAAGGAGACGACTGCTGTGCCCAGTCAGCAAGTGGCAGTGTGTTAGAGGAAGCGACTACTGATACTGGAGCCAAAATGCATAAAAATTATGCGTCTGGTATACAGGGTACTTTTTTGCGCAACTCAAACGCAAATGATACTCTGATGTGGACATCTGGAGGATTTCAAATGGCAAAGGAAATGTTGCTAGAGTTTAGTGGACAAACAGCAGTGCGCAAATGGATTATGCAATTTGAGAACATATGTCAATTGCATAATCTAAATGGGACGCAGCGGCATATGCTGTTGGTTGGAAAAATTAAGGGAAATGCTCTTGAGTGGATGCACGCAGATCCAGATCGCATAATTATGGCAACTGATGAACTGTTAAGTAAATTAGTATTGGCGTTTGGCGAGAAGGTGTCGAGGGTGGAGATGAGGCGCAAATTTGAGGCGCGCCGTTGGACTACGGAAGAAAAATTCATAAGTTATTATGAGAGCAAAGTTTGGTTGGCCCGGGATGTTGACAAGGACGAAGATAAGTTACTGGATGGTTTGATAGAAGGCATACCAGTGGCAAGCTTGCGTATGCAGGCTAGACTGCAGTGCTTTAACAGTCCGGCAAGCATGTACAAGGCGTTTGCGGAGATAAGTCTACCGAAGAAAGGCATCTCTGTGAAAACACCGATGGAGGATAAGTCTTCGCGTTGCTTTAACTGCAATGTTAAAGGCCATTGGGCCAGGGACTGCCGTAAGCCAAAGAGGGAGAAAGGAACATGCTACGGTTGTGGCTCGGGCGATCATCTTGTAGCCCAATGCTCAGAGCGGAATGAGGTCAAAAAAAATAACTACGTAAGGCAAGTTAAAATATATTTTAGTGTAGTGAATAATAAGCCAATTATTTCAGAATGGAATGGAGTGGAACTAGAAGTACAAAATAAACAACAATTTTAACAAAAAGAAAACAAACTTCAAAATAGCTAAAATGCCCTAAAAAGTAAAAAATAATTGGGTTTTCTTGTACAAGTAGTAAGAAATATTGTTATTTTGGAGTCGGTGTCAGCTAAGGTAGGTTTATAGCTTGGCTGCCCCCGATACGGCAGAAATTTATTAATTCATTGATTCATTGTTTAAGACCATTACTTACGGTGCAGTAAAACTGACAAACACAAATTCACAGTTTCGCAAAACGTAGTTTTGAGAAAAACGCATTTAAAGTTTCAATTTTAGTCGTTTATTCAACGGATTTTCTCTTACAACAGAATGGCTATCTATTAATCCATTCAATATGGAACATCGATCAACATACCTTAGCTGACACCGACTCCAAAAATAACAATATTTCTTACTACTTGTACAAGAAAACCCAATTATTTTTTACTTTTAGGGCATTTTAGTTATTTTGAAGTTGGTTTTCTTTTTGTTAAAATTGTTGTTTATTTTAAAATTTTTAGTGATAATAATATTTAATATTAATAATAATATTTAAAAAGTTTTCTGAATATGGGTACCCCTACTTAACGTGCTGCTCATATGAGACAGCGTCTTTTAAGTGAAACAAACAAAGGAAGGCAGAAACGCCTAACTCAACAGAGGTGAAGACGTCCCCCAACTTCCCAACAAATCTGGGATAATATCGTCAGCTGTCTTCCTACCAAATTTTGTGACTTTAGCTCAAAGACTGTAAAATATTACTAAATTCTCGTTTTTAAAATGTGGGCGGCAGAGGTGGGTGTGGCATCCAAATTTTTGATGCAGATCTTTCGTAGATATCACCGTCTATCTTCCTACCAAATTTGGTGACGCCAGCTCAAGAACTGTTAAAGATATAGCCGTTTCCGATTTAAAAAGGCGGTTGGCAATGGTGGGCGTGGCATCCAAACTTTTGATGCAGATCTTAAGGGGACGTCATCAACTAACTTCTCAACTAATCTGGCGACTCTAGCTCAAAAATCGTGCGAGATACGTATGAATAAGTATGCAAATTTATGAGATATGCGGTTTTCTTAATGAGGGCATTGCCAGAACTGGACCAAAAAAAAAATGGGACCACAATGGAAGCACCAGTTTTCAAATACAAAAAGAATCATCAAAATCGGTTCACCCAGTTGCAAGTTCTGAGGTAACAACGCCAAAAAAAAAAAAAAAAAAAAATTCCGACGAATTGATAACCTCATTTTTTTGAAGTCGGTTAAAAAATGAAATTGAGTTGCATTGTGATGCAAGTGCGTTGGGATACGGAGCAATTTTGTTGCAGAAAAAAGAAGATGGAAAATTACATCCAATATTTTACTTTTCAAAGCGTACAACTAACACAGAAGCGAAGTATCACAGTTTTGAATTGGAGACACTAGCAATAATATATGCCTTACGTAGATTTAGAATATACTTAGAGGGTAAACGTTTTAAAATTATGACGGATTGCAACTCTCTAGCCGCCACGTTGAATAAAATAAATATTTATCCGAGGATAGCGAGATGGGCACTAGAACTACAAGAATACGATTTTGACATAGTACATAGGAGTGGTAAAATGATGCAACATGTGGATGCATTAAGCAGGTGTAATGACAGCATTATGATAACGGATGCAAACAGTTTTGAAAATAATCTGGTTATATGCCAAACAAAAGATGAGGAAATAGAGAACATTAGGAAATTATTAGAAACAGGGGAGCATAAATTGTTTGAAATGAGGAATGGAGTTATATTTAGAAAAACAAATGATAAAAGAGTGTTATTTTATGTACCTGAAAAAATGGAGCATCATGTGTTATATAAGTATCATGATGAGTTAGGGCATGTTGGAAGAGATAAAATGATAGATGCTATAGGAAAAAGCTATTGGTTTCCAAACATTAAAAAGAAAGCTGTACAGCACATTGAGAATTGTTTGAAATGTATAGCATATTCACCTAAGGTAGGACAAGGAGAAGGTTTTTGCACAGCATACCAAAAGGCAATAAACCATTTGAAATAATTCATATAGATCATTATGGCCCAGTAGACAAAGGTAGAACAAAAAAGTATATATTTGTAGTAGTTGATGCATTTACGAAATTTGTAAGATTGTATACTACTAAAACTACTAGCACTAAAGAAGTGATTATCGTGTTAAGTGATTATTTTCGAGCATACAGTAAGCCAACTTGTATTGTGTCGGACAGGGGAAGTTGTTTTACATCTGAAGAATTTGAAGAATTTTTAAAAGAAGCTATGGTAAAACATGTCAAGATCGCGACAGGCTCTCCGCAGGCTAATGGACAGGTAGAAAGAATAAATAGAAGTTTAGGGCCAATGTTGTCGAAACTCACTGATCCCGAAAAGGGTCAACATTGGGATTTAGTAGTTGAAAAAGTAGAATTTGCGTTAAACAACACACAGCATCGTAGTACGTAGTAGTGATACATTAAAAGACAAATTAGTGGAATCATCATATTTAGGAAAAGATAATGAACGAAATTTAGAAGATATTAGAAAGTTGGGTGAGCAAAATCAATTAGTAGCACAAGCAAATAAAGAAAGAAATTATAACAAAAAGAAGAAAACTGCAAACCAATACAAGACAGGAGATTACATAATGGTAAAAAACTTTGACAGTACAGCAGGAGTCTCAAAGAAACTAATACCAAAGAGCAAGGGTCCATATGTGATAGAGAAAGTATTGAAAAATGACAGATATTTGATAAAAGATATTGAGGGCTTTCAGTTAACAAGAAATCCATATCATGGTGTATGGAGTGCTCAAAATATTAGGCATTGGCTTAAAAAATGAAAATATATAAATAATTTGTCAATAGCATGTAAGCTAACTTGTATAAAATAAGAAAAAAATATCTGGAATGTAAATATGATATATAAGATAAATTGTAAGAATTTGGCAGAGATAGAGGACTATCTCAGGTCAGGATGGCCGAGTTGTAGCAGGCTGGTATTGGCAGTACCACATATCGATACCAATGAATGCGGTGGTGGATCGAGCAGATCGATAAACAAGTTGAGGTGACGGGATAGTTTGTAAGCGCACCCAACTTCATTCTGTAAGATATTGAAAAAGCGACGCGTAGATAAAATACGCAAAGAAAATAAAAAGATTAAAATATATTAAAACAATATAAGCCGGCCACAATAAGATAAAAACAAAATTTTTCTATGTTAGATAGATACTTCACAAAATTTTATTTATTTTATGTTTGTGTAGTATTAATTAGGGCGGCAATAATTATTAGTATTGATATTATAATGGCATAGCGTTGCAGGTGATAAAGTGATTTTGGTGGCATACATCTAGGCTGTGAATTATTCTCGCGTATTAAAAACTCATCATTAATATGCACGAACAAGAGCTTGAACGCTGCAATCACAAGCTTTGCTTTGCACGTTTTTTTTTCTTTAACAACAATATTATTTATTATTTACACCATTTTTTTTTTTTTGTAGCACCGATTCACTTTATCACTTGCTGTAACAAACCATAAGAGAAAATAATTAAAAGATTATAATGCACTTACATTACTCCTCGGCGTCCAAAAGATCTTTTGAAGCGGTGAGAGCTGCATCAAAACAAAAAAGGTGGTTGGTTGGGGCTCTTAAAACAAAGCGGGATTGATAGAACAACTGTTATTGAGCTTTGACTCAATTATAGTTTTTGGCTTTAGTTTTGCATGTGTTTCCTTTTTATTTTAATTTGGTGTAATTGATGTACAAATATATATTTTTACTTGAAATTTTTCTTTTCACTTCCTGAATATTTATTTTATTTTAAATTTTAATTAATTTTGGGATTGAATTTGTTTGAACTTAGATTATACGATTAATTAACATATTTCATTTAGCTTAAGGTCGTGTGGGTGAATGTAAGCAATCTCATTACATGGTTTTTATGAGTGTAATGTTTAGTTTTGTATGTCTAAATAAGTTTGTTGCGGTGTGATTAGGGTAGTATTAAAAGAATATTGTATTTAACTTTTAACAAATTTGATTGATTTCTTTTATAGAAATATATTTTTTTTCACAGGTTTATTTGTTATGCAATTTAGTTCAACATTTTTTTTTTTGTTTTAGCATATCACGATTTCAACGTTAATTAAACGTAGGATGTAGTTTTTTTTCTTTATTTGAGTGAAACTAACTATTTGGCAGTAAACGCAATTTTTTTTTTTTTTTTGAGTTTTTTCTGATTTTCGTTGTTGGGGTTTTATCATTTTTTTTTTGTTTTTGTTTTAATAAATTAATGGCTGCACTTGGTCATGGCTGGGGCTGCGGTGGACGGGTCAGCTAGCACAAAAGGTCGGATTGGGGGTTAGGTCGCACTACTCCGCGTGGTCACTATGCAGGTCTCGGAGAGCTCGACTTTGGGTTCCCAGGTTGGGCACTAGATGCGATCATCTTGCAGCGGCACCTTCACTAGTTGGTTTCAGTAAACCAGATTACCCATTAGGAGACTGGGGCTCTGGTTTAAATATAAAATTTTTTTTTTTTTGGTGGCGTGTTGTATATATATTGCAATATATATTGAAAAATATATGTCGGCACAAATATCCGACTGTTCGCTCCGACGGCCACGAGGTAAAAGAGAACGAATCAAACACGATCATAGCGGATATGGCCCGATCTTCACGATCGATCTTAGCTTCGAGAATTGCAAGAGTTGCATTTTCTCCAATTTTGTGAGAGCGACTTAATCAGCCTCATATCTTTAGATGGCGATTTAATCAGCCGCATAACTATAGGTGTCGCAGGTCAAAATCTCACATTGGTTTGGGCAGAAACGTTTGCATAATTTTAGGCAGAACTAATAGAAATTTCTGAGGCAAGCGCACTACTCAGCTCCAGATTGAGATAACCAAGATAAAGGAGAGTCTGCCAGACAACTTAGCTCTCCCGGGAAAAAACACCAATACAGAGCTTAAGGAAGTCTACACGCTTATGTCCGCAAAGGGAATATTCGTAGATAACAAGTTGGTTATAAAAGCGAATATACCTCTTTTCTATAGGCACCCGTCTCAGTTGTACCGGGTGATACCACTACCGGTAGAAGTCGGGGGCGACCTTTTGCAAATTCACTCTAACACCGAATATTTAGTATTCAATTTTGGAATGGATGCGTACCATTTAGTAGCTGAATCAACCCTTAATAAATGTACGAAATGGCAGTCAAATAAACAGGTGTGCGAGGGCAGCTGGCCATGGAGCAATGCGAATGATAACACTTGCGAGGTATCTCCCTTTAAACCAGATCAACCTTCTAATTGTAAGTACAGGAAGTTAGTCGAATCTCAAACATATTGGGTAGAGCTAGAGAGAAGAAATAACTGGCTTTATAAGATTCGCGAGAATACAAGAGTACAGCTCCAATGTGGGAACCTTCCTCAGGAGATTATAAAGCTACCACCACAAGGGGTTCTGTCAATTAGTTCAGGTTGTATCGTCCGAACAAATGACAAGATTTTAGTAGCTCATTCCGATTTCCGTTCTGATAGTCAATCAGCCCTCTCACCGTCGTATATAGGGAACATTGACGAAACACCACAGCTCATATGGGAGCAAATGAGCTCATCAACAATAAATCACACGGTCGAGATTAATAAGTTAAAGGGGGACATAAATTATCTGCAGCATCATCACCCAGATTTAAAAGAATTAAACTTTTGTCATGTGTCAGGTCATGCCTCCCTAATAATTGCACTGATAATTTTTATACTTTGATACCAAAGGTATCATAGTATATTGGGTTTGTGCAATGTCCGTCATGGTGTCTGTCCGTCCGTCTGTCCGTCCGTCTGTCCGTCTGTCCGTCCGTCCGTATGAACGCAATTTTTTTCGACACCCTTAAAGCTAGAGCCTTGCAACTTTGCAAATATCTTGGTACATGTCTTCGTCAGACAAAGTGTTAAATGTAGGGCTCTACGACCTCAGGGGGGCCCGCGAAATCGATAACAAGTCGATACACCTTGATGTGCAAATCGATAAAACACAAATATATCCCACATTTTAGCAGCTAGAGTCACCAAATTTGATGGCAAGATAGCTGGTAACATTCCTCAAAAAACTGCATTAAAAGTTTGGATGCCACGCCCACCTATTTCGCCCCCAGCCCCCCTCCAATTATAAACAAAAATGCCTGTATCTTCTACAGTTTTGAAGCTATAGCCACCAAAATTGACATGAAGGTAGATACTGACATCTGACAAAGTTATGCATCAAAACATTGGATGCCACGCCCCCAAACAACGGGATATGCCCCACCGCCCTAAAAAAAACCGGAAGGCATGTATCTTCGCCAGTTTTTAAGCTAGAGTCACCAAATTTGGTATGAACATTGGTAGTGACATCCGTAGCAGGTGTACATCAATGTTTTGGATGCCACGCCCACTTATACCGCCCACCGCTGTATCTCTCTCAGTTTTCGAGCTAGGCTCTTCAAATTTGGTATGAACATTGTTAGTGGAATCCGTAACAGATCTGCATCAATGTTTTGGATGCCACGCCCACTTATACCGCCCACCTCTATATCTATGTCAGTTTTTGCGCTAGAGTCTCCAATTTTATTCCCAAAACCCTCATATATTACTATTTGCTCTCAGAATTCTTAACACAGCTATGTGAACTGGTATCAAAGTATATCGCAGTCGGTTGCGTCCGACTGCAACGTTTTTACTTGTTATAATTATAATCTCTATATATATAAAATAATATATATTATTAAGTCGATAATTACTAATCGTAAACTACGAGCCATAGCCTTTCCGGCTTCTATTTAAGTAATTGTTAATTTCGCTTTAAAAATAAAGGGATAGGACTTGAGCCTCACTTGTGGCCCCCGGCAGAATGTTCATAAATGAACTCGTTGTTATAGAGCCGATTTTCGCCTTCCGCGGATATCGGCCTAAATAAATACATACAGTCCACTAGAAGATAAAACTAGACAAACACAAATAATGATAATAACAAGACGTGACCACAGCGCTTGTCCTTCATGCGATTATCCTAGAGTAAATACATGTGGAAGATAATAAAACAAATAATATCGCGGATCCGTTGCCTGCATTGTAAACGATCCCAAGAACTGCCTGCGTGCATGTCAATAAAATGCAGGTATTGAAAATACCCTAACGATAAAAGAGTTTATTATCTTGCAGGAGATAATGAACGCATAGAAATTAAGAGACTTTGTAACGTATATAAGGCCTAGGATTTTAAGAATAAAGGCAGTATTAAAATAGTACTCAGGAAAACAGTTGTCTTGTTTTCAACGCTCGAACAATACTTAATGCCGAATCAAGATTCATAACAGCTACGAATTATAATAAAAAAATATTTATATAAATAAAATGAGATTAAAACCCTGAGAATACATTTAATAAATTTCTTTGGAAATTATTAAACGAAGCTCCAGCAGTTTTATTCCCAAAGTATAGCATTTCGAATCACTTTTACGTGAATTTAGCCAACTTAAATTCTCAAAAAATTAAAAAACCTATTTGTGCGCATTTTTTGTGGCCCCGTCGGCCCAGCTCTTAATCAGGCCCTGCCTAAAACATTCGCTATGTCCCATTCCAGAAGCTTTTTTTTGTCACTGAGTGTAATTTATCATCAAACATTAGCATCTGAGTAATTTATTTTTGTCAGAATATCAATGATCAGCAATTTAATAAAAATGGTCCAAAGTGACATCTTTGTGGAACACTACATGTGACAGACCGATTTATAAGATTTAAGTAATTTTTTATCAAAAGAATAATATGTTGCGGAAAGATGTTGATAACTGGTGATTAGGGAAGCAATAAGTACTTCTGAATTCAGTTTAAACAGACTGCCTTTAATTCAGGAAATCGTGGCACGGTGAAGTTAGAGATTTAAAAATATTAAAGATGCAGATTTGTCTAATGTTAACATTTACTAAAGTTTTTGCAAAGTTTTAGGACGCTTTGAGGGCGTCCGAAAAACTCGAGATCATACGGACGACAAACATTGCATTAGACCAATATTCATATGGTACTAGAGTATATAAATTCGCTTGGAAATGCGGACTAACGATTGGTAAGATAGCACGATTAATTGCATGTAAAACTGTTATATTGTTGAAAGACTTACAATATGCCGGTGAGGAAGCGCATTACAAAAAAGCTAGTGAAACTGACCATAAACATGGAAATAACAGAGCACATATTACTTATTGATATGGTATGCAACAAAATCCATCGACGACCCATCTTGTCCGTGATGTAGCCCCAAAAATATGATGAACAGATGATACCCAGAAAAGCAGCCGCAGTAACTGTAGACAACTGTACTAGACTCATTCGCAGATCACATACAGCAGAGGGTGCAATGATACCCATACCCATTGTCTCATGTATTGTTAGCATTTGTAGCAAGCCCAAGGTGAGCATAATGTAACACTGGACTCTACCAAATCCTATCAGTAAAATAAGAGGGTATTTTTTTAACACAAAAATTTTATTGGATTATAAAATTACCAATTTGTTCCATTACAGCATCAAATTCATTTAGGTGAACATTCATTGTAATAAATTAAACTTAAAAGTGTACTAATATAAATTTAAAAACAAGGCCATCTAGTTACATTTAATATGAGAATTTCAAAAAATCGGATTACAGTAACATTTTTTTTAAAGTCTTTAATAAAATCGTTTGTCTTTAGTTGGTGACGGTTATGTTTTTGAGTGCTCTCGCTAATAACAATTATACCCTTAATCCATAAAATATCCTTGCTAATAATTGTTATAGCCTTAAGGCCTGTATCCAGTATTCCTGTCCAAAATTTAAGATATATTTTGGAAGCGTGGGCAATGTGACCCGTTTTTTCGATTTATTTCCATTTTTTCCATTTATTGTGTTTGTTGCTGCTTTCGGCACAAAAATATATATGATTTGGTATTTCCTGAGCCCAGCGCCAGTGCGTACATGTTTATTTAATCGCTACTATCGATAAGCAGTTTAGTATTTTTTGCTACGTTGCTGGATACCTAAAACACACGCAGCCAAAAAAAAACAATTCCTGCTGCGACGATTTTGTATGGAAAATTTTTTTTTGCTGTACTGGATTCCCACCTTCAACTCATAAAATGGGTAAGAACGGAATAATGGTGTATATGTATGTACCAGAGAAGAAAGCATCTGCGACCCCATTAAGCATATATATTCTTGATCAGCATCAACAACCGAGACGATATAGCCATGTCCGTCTGTCTGTCTGTCTGTCTGTCTGTTCGTCTGTCTGTCCGTCTATCTGTCCGTCTATTTGTATGAACGCGCCGATCTCAGATACTATAAGAGCTAGAGACTTCAAACATGAAACTTAAGCTCTTTTATATCATGAGCAGAACTAGTTTGTTTTAAATTATCAATAACACTTCTGTTTTCCGATATACACAAGTGATTGATAAATCGGTTAAGAGACCTTAGAGTTATCACAGTTTGAAGTTTAGACATATTGGTCAAGTGACTGTACGCGTTACAAGTGGGGTTAAGGGAATGTCCTAGCTGGGATTATCTCGAGTCTCTTACAGTGATCGCAAATGTACTTTGTATAACTTTATATTTTCAAAGTTGTTTTGTTTATACATTTAACTTATTTTAAATTGCCGTCAAGCTGACCTTGCATATTTACGTATATTTAACTTACTAGTATTAATGCTCACCTACTTTAATACACTGTACTTTCGGGTTTATCGGCCTACACGCTCACGACTTTTTACTTAAGTGATGTTACACTCAAGCCCTCTCCCACTGCACCTACACACTTGCATCCTACTTTGCTTTGATCAAGCATATTGTTTTGCTCATATTTTTATACTTAAGGTATACTTTATAAGGTATCATAGTATACTGGGTTTGTGCAATGTCCGTCATGGTGTCTGTCTGTCCGTCTGTTAAATTTAGGGCTCTACGACCTCGGAGAGCCTTGGAAATCGATAACAAATTGATACACCTCGATGTTCAAATCGATAAATCACTTATATATCTCACATTTGAGCAGCTAGAGTCACCAAATTTGGGGGCAAGATAGCCCATGGCATTTCGGTACTAAAGAACTAGTGAGGTGGCTCTGAGGTGGGATAGCTGAAGCCACCGAACGAATCGCAGGTTGCGGATAGTGTATGGTCTCCGGTGGAGGTTAGCTGCGAATAGCGACCTGTCGTGAATAAGCAGTTCCGGACAACAACGGGTACCAAACCGTATGTGGTACCGACAAGGCGCTTGTCTGACCGTCTTTAATACATAGCCTATCCCCAACATCTCACAAGGGCAGTGGTGACGTCCCGAGGCAAAGGTGCCGCTTCACCTCACCACCTAAGCCATTGCTTGGCTCCTTACCGAAGAGTGCTGCAAAGCTGATGGGCTCGACCCCGAAGCAGACCGCCTCGAAAGGTGACTTTAAAGTATTTTCAAGTCTCAAGTGGCCGACAGTGAGGCCACCAAACGGACTGATAGCAGTGCTTGGCACTGCTCCGGCGGCTGTTCCGCTGGCGATCGTTGCCAGCAGGAGAGCCGCCGCAACACCCTCTTCCGAAAGGTCGAGGCAGCAACCTTTTCCGGCGACAGATCAGCCCGGGGGACCAGGAGACCCACTGAGGCCCTGGCCTTAGCGGTGCTGGCCATAAGTGGTACCTCCGGTACCTTGGGCGTGGCATGAAGCCGGAGAAGGCTCGTAGGAAAGCCCAGGAGCACCGTGCCTGAACGCGTCTCCTGTGGAGATAGTCGACGGTCAGGACGTTGCGGGGAGGGAAAGGCAGCTGCACTACACGTCGCCGTTTGCAAGGGCACATACTTGGCTGTTCTGCAAGTGATTACCCAAAGAGGCTTCTGTCGAAGGAAGAGCTGTCGGAGGTGGAGGAGGCACTTGTCGACGAGATGAGGAGGGGCTGTACCTTAGCTCTCAACTTCAATGGCATCCAGTTCCAGAATGGTCTGGTCTTGGTAGACCACGGTGGGCGTGCAGCTTTGCGCTTGTTTGCAGAAGGACCTGCCGGTTACCAACAACATTGTTACGCTGTACCTGCCTCGCACAGTTGGTGAGACGGTGGAGAGGTCTCTTGGTCTGCTCAACGAGCAAAACAAGGGACTTCTCACCGAAACATGGCGCGTGATCCGGTACTTGGAGTCGAGTGGCGGTAAGGTGTTGACGTTGGGAGTGGATGACAAGGCGCTCGCTCTTCTTAAAAAAAAGAGCATGCTGGTGAGTTACCGCTTCGGCCAGCTGAAATGCCGCCTGCATAAGAAGAAGGAGCCTAAGGATGTGGAAGCGTCCACGGAGGCGAACGCCGATGTGCCGGGCACATCATCGGCAGCAGCCAAAGTGGCGCCCTCCTTCCCTCTCACGGTTGGGGCAGCAGAGGCTGAGGCTTTAGCGGCGGTAGATGCCGAGTTGGACTCGGTTTCTCTTCAGGGGCTGGACCTACGCGTAGAGGAGCACACCAGCAACGAGGAGCCGGCCGATGATGAGCGGACACCTACCGGGACGCAGTCAGAGGCCTATCTGATGGTTTTGGTGGGTAAAGTAGAGCTCTAAGGATGGTGGTCACCAGCGTGGTACAGATCAACCTGCATCACGCGAGGGCAGCTTCGGCTGCCATCGGCAGGTTGGTCTCTAGGTCTGACCTGGGGCTGGTGCTCATCCATTAGCCTTAGGCCGTCAGAGGCAGAATCTGCGGCCTAAATCAAGTAGGTATGCAATTAATTGCAGACATTGGTGCGAAAGAACATTAACTTACTCTGTCTCTCTAAATTTCTCAACAGAGATCTAGTAGCGGTGATGATCACTGGCGATTTCGGGAGTATTGTGGTGGCGTCAGCTTACTTTCCGGGTGATGTGACGGATGCCACCCCACCAGAGGTCCAGGATCTGGCGCAACACTGCAGCAGCAAAAAACTACCCCTGCTGCTAGGATGCGATGCCAATGCACACAGTGTTGCATGGGGAAGCACGGACAACAACAGCAGTGGTGAAAGTTTACTTAATTATCTAGTATCCAGGTATCTCACCGTCTTCAATGTGGGGGCGGAACCCACTTCTATTACTAAAACTAGGGCCGAAGTGCTTGATATCACTTTCGGCAACGGGGGGCTCCCGGTTGGATCACAACTGCAAGGTCTCCTCAGAACCGACAAAGTTAGGATCACCGAATCATTCTCTCGACATCCACAGAAACCTCAGTTTCAGCAGGGTTATCAGGAATCCACGACGGACGGACTGAGCAGACTGACACAGAGTAGGAGTGTATCCTCTCCGGAGGATCTCGAACAACTCCCAGAAGAAGTAGGCAAGACTATCTAGGATGCGTATCATGCAAGCTGTCCTGTCAAACAAATCCTTGGTGGAACATGATGCTAGGGCTGCTTCGTGCAGAAGTTAGGAAGCTATTTAACACAGCTAAGAATAGTAGCAATAAATGGGAGTTATATACCAAAAAGCTAACAGAGTATAACAAGGAAATCCGGTATAGTAAGCGGGCTCACTTTCGGAAATTCTGTTCCAGTATAGAGTAAGCCGCACCAGTGGGCAGAGTGTTTAGGGCGATCTCAAAAGGTAAAGTACTCTCTGAACTCTGCGAAGGAGAAGGCGGGACTCCTCCTGCAAACTCACCTCCCTCTTTGCAGAACCATCTCAAACGCAGACAGCAGTTACGAAAGGATCCCCAACAGGAGACCTGACTGGAGCCTGGCTGCAGCGATCGTAACTGAGCAAAAGATTAGGTGTGCAGTGAGTGCACTCAGTCCCTACAAGGCTCCGGGGATGGATGGCATCATTCCCATCCATCTTTAGATGGGTGTTGAACAGCTAATGTTGATCCTTTTAAGTATTTTCCGGGGGAGTCTAGCTATGGGCTACATTCCTAGGGGAACGGCTAGGGTGATCTTTATCCCAAATGTGTGGAAGAAAGACCTTTCATCCCAAATCCTTTAGGCCGATCAGCCTAACCTCCTTCCTGCTGAACACCCTCGAAAAGATTGTGGACAATCACATCAGAAACTCGCACTTGACGCTTAGTCCTCTGCATGCGCAACAGCATGCTTATAGAGTAGGTAAGTCAACTGAATCAGCTCTCCTGAGCCTGGTTGACAGTGTTCAGCGCTCTGTAAAGGCAAAAGAGGTAGCTCTCTGTGCCTTTATGGACATAGAGGGTGCTTTCGACGACACAGCTCATGATGGTCATGAAGTCAAATATCTGGGTGTCATCCTAGACAAGCGATTACTGTGGAGACAACATGTGGAACATGCTGTTCGCAAGGCCACTATGGCCCTAATGAGCTGTAGGTCTCTTGCAGGGAAGAATTGGGGGGTGTCTCCAAGGATTCTGTTGTGGATGTACACTGCCATGGTGAGGCCCATAGTCAGCTACGAGGCTGTGGTTTGGGCTAAGCGCGCAGACCTTGATGTCACGAGAAGGCAACTGGGCAAGCTCCAGAGACTTGCCTGCACGTGCATCTCGGGCGCTATGCGCACTTGTCCATCCACAGCTCTGGATGTGCTGCTCGGACTCCCACCACTGCATTTGTACATCAAACACAGTGCGCGTAGATCAATTATGAGGTTAACAGGGGCAAGACCATCTGATTCGGCTGCGACTGCAACTGACCTGTTGTTGGAATATCCACAGGATGTTCAGATAGCCCAGTTTAGTTTTGATAAACTCTTCAAAACAGAACTTAGCAACAAGTCGGAGTGGACCAACATGTCAACCACCTATGCTGTGAAACCACATGCTATTAGATGGTACACTGACGGCTCACTAAAAGATTACGGGGCGGGTGCGGGTGTCTGTGGACCTCGTCCAAATACCACGTACATCTAGGGAAATTCGCCAGCATCTTTCAAGCTGAAGTGCACGCGATTGAGAGATGTGCCACTTTCAACATTGAGAGGGGTTACCATCGTAGGGACATAGCCACTTTCCCAAATAGTCAGGCAGCAATCAAAGCACATAGTGCACACAAGTGTGGAAGGAATCTTTTATATCTTTTTCTCTTTATTATGTTCCGCACTCATCAACGCGTTAAACAGACTGACTCTCTGTTAACGCTCACTTACAGTTTTACTCGATTAACATTGTTCTTACTTATCGATCTTAACATAACGATGGTTACTCAAATTGGTCTGCTAAATATATCGTATGTGTACTTATCGAACTAACATCTGTTCACTTAGGTGTATGAGTATATCTATGTATATGTACTTATCCTACTACAATTCGGCCATCCTACAATTTAGATCCCCTGATCGTAGTTCATGATACTTGTCAATGTTTGGATATCTTTTCTTATATATATATTCTTATTTAATTGAACATTTAGTTACAGTAATTTGGCTATTGTTTTTACATTTACAATTTTTTTTTTTTTTTTTATATTAATTGTTAATTTTATTTAATACTAATATTATTTCTTTTATTTCCTACCCAGTGTTTTATGTTTTGAGCACTCCATACTCCCTTGTAAGGATTTCGAGATACTTGAAAATTCTCTACATCTTTTAACAAAAACCGGTCATTTCTTAGTACTTTCGCAATAACATAGGGACCTTTGTGTTTTGGTATTAATTTTTTAGCAACTCCTACTGTGCAATCAAAATTTTTTACCATAACATAATCTCCTTTTTATAATCTTTCGTTTTTTGTTTAGACTTATTGTGTTTTGCTTCGTTGTATGCCTGAGCTTTTGACTGGTTTTCCATGGCCTTCTTTCTTAATTCTTCTAGATTTCGTTCATTATCTTTATTGTTTATTTCCTCTAGTTTTTCTTTTAGCTCATTTATTATTTCGCCTTTCTGTTGTATCCCAAATAATAGTTTGCTTGGTATCTGTTTTATGCTACGATGTAAGGTGTTGTTCAATGAATATTCTACATGCTCAATTACGGAGTCCCAGTGTATTCCTTTGTCTAGTTCAACTAGTTTAGCTATCATCGGACCTATGTTTCTATTAACTCGTTCGACTTGTCCATTAGCCTGTGGACTTCCAGTTGCTATCTTAATGTGCTTTATATTCATATCCAATAAAAATTGATCGAAATCGTTTGACGTAAAACAACTGCCCCTGTCTGACACAATACACTTCGGTCTGCTGTAAGCTCTGAAGTAGTCCCTTAAAGATTTTATAACTTCTTTCGTGTTTGTTGTTCTGGTTGTGTACAATCTTACGAACTTAGTGAAACCATCTATTATTAAAAATATGTGTTTGTTCGCTCTTCCCGTAGCTACCGGTCCGTAATGATCTATGTGTAATAATTCAAAAGGCTTATCTCCTTTTTCTATACTATGCAAAAATCCCTCTGCTTTTCCTGTTTTTGGTGAAAATGCCACGCATTTTAAACAGTTTTCTATATGATTTTGACATTTGACTTTAAGGTTTGCTATCCAATAGCTTTTGAAATGATATCTATCATTTTGTCTCTTCCTATGTGTCCAAGCTCATTGTGATATTTGTGTAAAATGTTATTTTCCATGTCTTCGGGCACAAGAAAATTAACCGTCCATCGTTTGTTTTTTTGTAAACTACCCCATTTCGCATCTCGAAAATTTTGTCTTCATTTTTCTCTAACATTGTCCTAATTTTCTGAATTCTAGAGTCTCTTGCTTGGCAAATAATAAGATTATCCTCAAAGCTGTTCGTTTCTACTATTAAAACATTCGCACACCTGCTTAAAGCATCTACATGTTGCATTTTATTTCCGGACCTGTGAACCAATTCATAATCGTAATCTTGTAATTCAAGTGCCCACCGAGCTATCCTAGGGTTGAGTTCAACTTTACTTAACGTAAGCGTCAAAGAATTACAGTCTGTAACTATTTTAAATCGTCTTCCTTGGACATAAATTCGAAATCTGCGTAGTGCATAAATAATCGCTAATGTTTCCAGCTCGAAGCTATGATACCTTGATTCTGTCTCGGTTGTACGTTTAGAGAAATAAAATATAGGATGCAATTTGCTATCTTCTTTCTTTTGCAGTAGTACAGCTCCAAAGCCTAAAGAACTTGCATCGCAATGTAGTTCAATCTCATCTTTGTAGTTGAAAATGGATAGCACTGGCGACGGATTCAATTTTTCTTTGAGAATTAAAAAACAATCTAATTCTTTTTCATTAAATACAAATTCTCTGTCTTTTCGCAATAGGTCATAAAGTGGCTTCGCTGTGGTTGAAAAATCCTTGATAAATCGTCTGAAATAGGAGCATAAACCTAAAAATCTTTGAACCCCCTGTGCTTTGTCTGGAATTGGAAAGTTTTTAACTGCATCTATGCCCTGGTCATCTGCTTTTATTCCATCACTTGTTACGATATATCCTAAATACTTTATGCTGGACTGCAAAAATTCACATTTATCTGTACGCAGTTCAAGCTTATTTTCAACTAACCTTGCAAAAACTTCTTTAAGCGTATTTAATTGTTCATCTATATTTTCGCTTGCTACCATAATATCGTCCATGTATACAATAACTTTGTTTTCTCTTATTAAATCAGCAAAGATTTTGTTTACAAATCTTTGAAATACGGCTGATGCATTTTTATGCCCATCGGCATTCTTAAGAATTCAAATTGGCCTAAAGGAGTCACAAAAGAAGTGTACTTAATAGACTCTTCGGCGACAAATACATGAAAATAACCGTTTTTTAGATCCAACTTTGAGAAAACTGTTTTGTTTACCAGCTTGTCCAAAAGATCTTCAATTAGTGGCAATGGATAATTGTCTTTTATTAAAACCTTGTTAAGTTTCCGAAAATCTATACATAACCGCAAGTCACCTGTCTTTTTCTTCACTAAAACTATGGGAGAAGCGTATTCGGAATCGCTGTTTCTAATTATTCCGTTTTCCAAATATTCGTCTAACATCTTCTGAAGTTTTTCTTTTTCCGTGTATGAAAGTCTCCTTGGCGAACAACTAAAAGGCTTGCATTTTTCCAATGATATTTTCATTTCACATTTAACTAATGGGGTCACTGGTCGCTTTGCATTAACATATGTTCTTTCGAATATTTCAACAAACCTACATCTAGTTTTAAAGTTTATGTTTTCGCCACAGTTGTAGTTAGGAAGTTCTTTGTCTACCACATTTATATGAAACATTTCTTTGTCGAAACTGTCCACTTGTATATCACAATAACTCGTGTCATTTTCTGTTAAACTAATATTTTCCGTGTTTGAATGGGCTTCACTAACTATTTTATCATTCGAAACATTCTTGTCATTTTGTTTATTACCTGTTGTATTAACTAACACCTGCTCATTCATATTAACAATTGTGTTGCTTAAAATTTGCTCATCGACAGTCTTATCCTCTAAACCCTGCTCATCGACAGTTGTATTTTCTAACATTTGCTCAATAACATTTGGTTTACTAACATTTGAATTACCTAAAAGTTGTTCACTAGTAGTTGTACAAAGACCATTTAACATATAGATGGGAAATAAGCAGCGCTCGTTAACATTTGCTGTAAAGTTAATCGCGGCATTATCGGCACCCTTAACAGAACAGCGTAACAGCCGCTTCGGCAGAGCAAATTGAGCTCTTTTTCATTTTGATGTCGTCACTTTGTTTACTTCGACTTCTGAATTGAGTGAAAAGCAATGTGTTGATTTGCTTTACTCTCTCTCTCTCTCTTGAGTTGTTGGTATTTTCAGCTGTGCACTTCACGTTTATATGTAAACACATAAAGAAAGGATATTTAAATTGCAATTAAAATACAAAAGCTGAAAAATTCTGTAAAACAAACTAATTAAACAAATAATATGTAATATTTTCATGATTTTTTTTATTTAGTCCAAATAATTTATAATCATATTTATTTTAAAAAATATTAAATTAAATTATTTATTAAATAGCAATATAAAAATGTACATTTAATTTTATACCCAGAATAAAATAAAAATTTGTTTTAAATAACAATTTTACATAAAACATATAATTTAATAATAGTAATACCATTTACAGTTCTTAGGACATTAAGAAAAAACGGACAGACGGACCGACGGACATAGCTTTATTGATCATTCTCGCAATGCCCTTCCTTTATATGCGTTGAACATATCACATTGTAATAAATTCAAAAGGGTTGATGTTGCTGAAAGATACAAAATTTCAATTAATATTATATTAAAATAAAGCATTAAAATGTGCAAAACTTATCTTTTTATATGCCTTTTCCGTAGCCAATATCTTCAGTAAATCATTATGTCCACATCTTGAATTCATCAAACATAAGACAGCATAAGAATAAAAGCAATAAGGAAACAAATGCGCGGGAAGCTTTGTTTTTGCTTTTGTTTCGCTTTGTCTATTTTGTCCGTGTAAAAACACAACGCACTTGGCAGCCTTCTAGCCCCCCCTCCCGTCAACCCGGGCTCAACACCGCACGGGATATATGTTTTTTTTTTTTAATTTTTAAATTTAGTTTTTCATGTTTACTTAAATACATTTTAAATAAAATAATTATTAAAATCAACATTTTTATTACAAATTAAATATTTGGGCTGTTTTTCTTAATTGCATTATTAAGTGTTTTTTCTTTCTTTTACAAAATTGTTCTTTCTAAATACCAACATATCAACATTTTCATGTAAGTTGAGGGATAGTGCAGTTGGTGAGACGCTTCCTTCATAAACATGCAGGTCCGAGTTCAAATCCCGGCGGGGGCAGAAGTTTTTATTTTTTATTTTTTTATTTTTTTATTTTACAAAAAAACGCTTGACTCGAGCGACTTAAAACTGCTCGAAGCAAAAATACCCTCTGTCCCAACATTTAATTATAACAAATTGAATCATAAAATATTTTATTTTTTATGTTTATTTATTTATTAGTAAGATTTTATTTTAGTTAACAAAGTCAAATACATTTATTTCAATAAATATAAACGCTGTATTTTATTTTAAAATAATAAGTAAGTATATTTAAGAAAAACCTTATCTAAAAATATTGCACTTTTTATTAAATAAGTACAACGTCAAAAATATATACCCTTTAATTTTTGCTGCAACCAGCCGATTGCATCAAAAGTCTAAAATTGCCAAACTCATGCAAACTCAAATTCATTAACAACAACAAGAGACGTGATTAACAACAACATCGCATTGTCGTCTCTTGCATGTCCCACACTTTTCTATCAAAGCAAATCGTAAAAAACTACCTCCTTATGTACCAGAAAAATAACAAACAGCACAGAGTGTCCAAGAAAACTCAAAATCAAAAACACACTCAACGCCGCCGGCCGCATGTGTTTCAGTTTGATTCTCACTCAAACGCAATTCTGGTCGACCGTGCTCACAGCTGAACATAAAATAGCGAGTCATCGTTTCCCCTGCAAGGTGCTCATATTCGGGGAGTAACTTTTCTGTTAACAAATACCAGCGCTTATTTCCCATCTATATGTTAAATGGTCTTTGGTAGTTGTAGTACTTAACATTTGTTCAATAACAGTTTGGTCACTAACAGTTGATTCACCTAAAATTTTTTCATTAATAGTTGTATTACTTAACATTTGCTCGTCGTTGTTTTTGCACATTGCAATGGCAAACTTGTTGTTAAAATGACGAGACTCTTCTGAATGCACTGGTCGGCACGCCAGTTTCGATTGTACGTTGCAATTGCTTAAAACTTTTTTGTAAACGTTTTCCATCTCGATACCTTTAAGGGATTCTAGATTCATACTCAAATCACAAACACTCATAAAATCTCTACTCAAAACCACATCGTGACTCATAGACTCGTCGGCAACGATAATTAACTCAAAATTTAACTTTATTTTTCTTTTCATTACATAACATAAAGTTTTTCCAAATACATTTAATTGGCTTTTGTTTAGCCCAAAATAAGAATTAATAACTGGATCAAGTGGTATTTCATTTGGTATACAAGATCTTTTGATAAAGGAAATAGCGCTGCCGGAGTCTATGAGGCACTCTAGAATAAACAGTAAATTAGTTTTAGCAAAATAGATTTTAACATATCTTACATAATTGCTATTGTTTACATCGACTTTCTTCTTTGCGCACTCTGCAACAAAATGACCCATTTCACCGCAAGCGTAGCATGACCCAGGTGCCCTTTTTGGTTTGCGGCAGTCCTTCCAAACATGACCTCTGCAGTTACAGTTTCTGCAGCGTATAGCTTCGGTGTCCACAGTTGCCGCTATCGGTTTCTTGTTACTTGCCGACGGCTTTTTGTTTGGAAGACTTATATCCGCGAAGGCCTGCAGCATCTGCTCTGTATCCGCGAAGCGTTGGATGCGAGCTTGATCCCGTAGGGTATCTGAAGGTATCCCCTCTATGATCCGCTCCATTAGCTCCTCGGCATCAACTTTAACGGGTTGTGCTAACATTATTTTATCGCTCAAATAAATTGCGAACTTCTCATTTGGCTGCCATACGCGATGCTCGAAAAGACGCCTCATCTCCGCTTTCGATATTTTTTCTCCAAACGCAAGGGCCAGCTGATCGCATAATTTGTCGACATGCTCAAGGCATGCGTGTTGAATTTGCGTGAAGCCAGCGTTGAGCATTACCTTTTAGCTTTGTCACCAAAAGCATGCGCTTGTGTGCGTCGTCCAAATTGTAGATTTTTGATATGTTGTTGAATTGAACGATCCAAAGTCGAGCACAGCTTTGACCATCGAATTCCGAAACGGCCTCCTTTGCCATAGCAAGCGACGTAGATGATATAGTTTTTGTTGTTTGCATTCCGTCTATTACGCCGTTTGCAGCATTCGGTAATTCGTTAGCGACATTGTTGCTAAAATTGCCGTTATCAGCAACATTGTGTTCGCCGTCTGTAATGTTGCTAACAATCGACATATCGTGTTGTGCCGAGTCTCTCTGTGCGTCAGCATGTTGCGGCAACATATTTACCGCTATTTCGGCGCGCAACTGTTCGAACATTCTTAGCATCTCTTGAAACTGCGACTGGCTTGCTGCTTGCTGACGCGCCGCTACGGCGCCATTTGCTATGGACTGTACCTCTTGTTCACCGTTGTTGTTGCCGAAATTTTCCACTTGAACTGTGTCGACACTGTTTTGTGTGTGTCGCTGCTGCGCAATTCTGCCTTCTTCTTCGGCGCTGCAATTCGGGGCGCTTCCACGATTATGAGCCTCAATATTGTTGAGGCGCTCAATTAGCTCTTCCTTGCTCCCTTGCGTCGACTGATTTAGTGCACTAAGCCAATTTTTAAGTTGCGCTGCCGGGTATTGATTTAAATCTTCGGCGTCCATGATGGCGTTTTTGGTTTTGATCCCACTTCTGAGATTGTGGAAGGAATCTTTTATATCTTTTTCTCTTTATTATGTTCCGCACTCATCAACGCGTTAAACAGACTGACTCTCTGTTAACGCTCACTTACAGTTTTACTCGATTAACATTGTTCTTACTTATCGATCTTAACATAACGATGGTTACTCAAATTGGTCTGCTAAATATATCGTATGTGTACTTATCGAACTAACATCTGTTCACTTAGGTGTATGAGTATATCTATGTATATGTACTTATCCTACTACACAAGATTGTTTTCAGACTAGTATGGCAATGTATAAGAACACTCAATAGGTTGGGTAGTAATAATAAAGTTACCATCTACTGGGTACCAGGGCATGCGGGGATTCCCGGCAATGAAGTGGCCGTCATCATGGCTAGAAAGGGGGCTAGTACTCCTCTTCATTTTCCGGAACCTTTCTGTGGGCTGGGCCCAAGGGTCATCAGTCAAAGCAGTCATGCGGATCTCATGACTGCTTCTCGCAAGCTTCTGGCGATCGTCGCAAGGGGCAAGGCAGAGAAAACGTCTGCTAGGTAGCTACAACAGCAAAAGAACCAAGGAATGTTTAGAGTTGAGCAAAGAATTTCTCCGAATAGTCACGGGTTTCCTGACCGTAAGCATCTGCGCAAACTTATGATAGGGGAGGGCATTGCCCAAAAAACTGCATCAAAATTTTGGATACCTGTTCCGCCCCCAGCCGCTCTCAAATTATAACCAAAAATTATGTATTGTCTACAGTTTGAAGCTATAGCCACCAAATTTGGTAGAAAGGTAGATGCTGACATCTGACACAGATATGCATCTCAATTTAGGATGCAACGCCCCAAACAACGGGCCATGCTCCACCGCCCTAAAAAAAAAACCGGTATGCATGTAACTTCGCCAGTTTGTAAGCTAGAGTCACCAAATTTGGTGGGAACATTGTTAGTGACATCCGTAACAGATTTGCATCAAAGTTTTGGATGCCACGCCCATTTATACCGCCAACCTTTATTTCTTTCTTAGTTTTTGCGCTGGAGTCTTCATACTTGGTAGAAGGTTACAGGATGCCATCCGCCACAGATATGCATCACAAATTAGAATGTCACGCCTACCCCTTCTGCCTAATATTTATACCCAAAACCCCCATATATTACTATTTGCACACAGAATCCTTAACACAGCTATGTAAACTGGTATTAAAGTATTTCGCTGTCGGTTGCGTCCGCCTGCAACGTTTTGACTGGATCCTCTTGGAGATGAGCGAACTCTTTGAGCTGTAAACGCTCGTTTGCCAAAGTCTTCAGAGTACGTATCTAGATGATTAGAAGCATTTTTTGCGATTTCACTGAATTTCATATCGAGTAAACTAGCTATGAAATTGAATTTCGCCACGACAAACTTATAAGATGAAATTTTTTCACTTAATGCGGTCATCCATTTATCTGTCACTGGAAGAAATACTTCGATACAAAATTTGTCTCTCGCTGAATATTGTACCGCTGGGACCTGAGACTCCTGAGAGTCAAGGTATTGCAACCGTACGTATCGTACTTCATCTGACCCTTACAGATTCTAAATCATAAGTCCTTGAAAAAGTTTTTGCTTCTTCCTCGTAAATTTCAAAAGCATCTCTTTTCGATTCCACAAAAGATTTCAAAAATTCTAAGCAATCAACAGCGACTCTCAGGGTCATGGTAGAATTTTTTAAAGATTTGCTACTAGAATCAAGAATCTCATTCCAAAATACGAAATATAGCTGTTTTAAATCAACTTAGCTTTTTTACAAGACCTCGAGCTTGGTGCCTTACGATATATTTCTGTTCAATGTCATCTCCTATTGAAATTAGTACTTCTGAGATAGGAACAAACCCAGTTTTCAACGCTTTAGTAGCATCAGCACGACATGAAAAGCGAGTACTACTTAAATTCTTGAGCTGTATAACATTTTCAAAAAACATATAAAACTCTTCAACGATATCGAAAAAAATAACCGCCTAGGGCATGCACTAGCTGCTGCCTTGCCTACAAGATTCAGTGAATGTGCATAACATGGAATGTAAGCTGCTTTGCTATTTACTTCAAGCCTGCATTTCTTTGTACTTGGCACTCATATTTTGTGCGGTGTCGTACTATTGGCCACGACAATCTTGAATATCAATGCCGTGCTCCTGGAGGAAATGAAGAAGAGCGCCCGCCATTTCTGCTCTCGTGTGGCCACAATTGGGAAGAAAAGTCAAGAACCGTTCAACTAGCTCCAAATCCCCAACATATCTGATTTTCACTGAAAATTCGTCAATGTGCGCTTCATCAGGGGTGGAATCGACACATACATAGAAATACTTGGCCTTTTTTACATGAGCATATATTTCAGCCTGTAGTTTTTCCACATCAAAGCTATTAGTTCTTCGCAAATGGTCGAAGACAAATAATTCACATGTTCTCGTCCACGATTTCCATGTTCTTGGAGATGACCAGTGTTTAAGCCGGAATGTATGCACCTGTAACTCTCCACCCAAACCGGTATTTCCTCTCCCCTCTTTGCGTAGAACATAACATAAGTCCATAGTGTTACAGCTCTTTTTATGTTAATAGCTGCTGAACAGCCCTATGTAAGTTAGTTCAAACATCCAATATCAATCGAAAATATACCTTTAAACTACGAACAAGCAAGTGTTCCTTTTTCTGCAAAATCGCGATCATCGAAAATAACTCTACCAACCACATCCCGTGATTTCTGAGACGCAGCAGACACCCCACCACAACATTTGGATCTTCGAGCCGGATTTTTCAAAAGGACTTTGGAACTAAATCAGGATTTCATCCCCACAACTCCGCACGCCCCGGCCTGTGTTGGTGACTGCAATCAAAGTCAATCAAAAACAAGTAAAAACGTTGCAGTCGGACGCAACCGACTGCGATATACTTTGATACCAGTTTACATAACTGTGTTAACGATTCTGTGTGGAAGAAGTCATATATAGGGGTTTTGGGTTTATATATCCGTCAGCTGGGGTAGGCGCGACATCCAAATTTGTGATGCATTGTATATGGCGCGGATAGCGCAAAAGATATAGAGGTGGGCGGTAAAAGTGGGCGTGGCATGCAAATCTGTTACGGATTTTACTAACAATGTTCCCACCAAATTTGGTGAGTCTAACTTAAAAACTGGCGAAGTTACATGCATTTCGGTTTTTTAAGGGCAGTGGAGCATGGCCCGTTGTTGGGGGCGTGGCATCCATATTTTTAATCCAAATTGCATATCTGTGTCAAATGTCAGCATCTACCTTTCTAGCAAATTTGGTGGCTATAGCTTCAAAACTGTAGAAGATACAGGCATTTTTGTTTATAATTTGAGGGAGGCTGGGGGCGGAACAGGTAGGCGTTTCGTCCAAAATTTGTATGCAGTTTTTTGGGAATGTCATCGGCTATCTTCCACCCAAATTAAGAGACTCTAGCTGCTAAAATGTGGGTTATATATGTGTTTTATCGATTTGCACTTCGAGGTGTATCGACTTGTTATCGATTTCCCAGGCTCCCTGAGGTCGTAGAGCCCTAGATTTAACACTTTGTCTGACGAAGCTATGTACCAAGATATTTGCAAAGTTGCAAGGCTCTAGCTTTAAGGGTGTCGAAAAAAGTTGCGTTCATACAGACCGACGAACAGACGGACAGACGGACGGACGGACACCATGACGGACATTGCACAAACCCAATATACTATGATACCTTTGGTATCAAAGTATAAAAATTATGATCCCTACTGAAATTACTATTTACAGGAAATTGAAAATAACCTGCATTACAAAAACTACTATTTCTACTTCAACACAACTAACATCTGAGGAAATCGCTGCTTCATCATTATCTATAAGTTCGCAAAAAATATTAAAAATGTGAGGTCTAAGCTGTTGTTTGACCATCGCCGTCTTTACCCTCCCAACCTGGATCTTCGCTGTCTATGCGTCTGAAGATCCCCATTTTTATTACTTCGACTACCTCGGTTAAATGATTATGCCCTCCAGGAAATTAAATCAAAACTCAGCAATTCATCTTCGTAATGGGGAACATGCTTTAATTTATTTGTTTCATTAACTTAAGTAAAAAATTTATGTTGTCTTTGCAACTTTTGTTTGTTTCTTGATTTTCATTCTTAAACTATTAAAGCTATTTATTTAGTATTTATTTATTTAATGCCAAGCCTTAGTATGCGGCTAGTGTTGTCGTATCTAAAAAAAAATGAACTTTAACTGAACTCAAGGAAAAATAGTTATGAGCTACTGTGCCAAGAGAAAAACTAACCAACCATAAACTTCGAAAAAATAATAATGATTAACGAATATAAATATAATAATAATTATAGGTTAAACATGCATAACATATTTCCCAATAACAATAACCAATTGAAATTGATGTACGAAAAACAAAACTTTTGCGAAAACAAAAACAAAAGAAAACACATATAAGTGTATATACATATATCTATCTTTGATCCAATATATATATTTTACTTGGATGTGCTTGGGTTTGTCATTACTTAACTTGAATTTACTTGAATGTACGTTAATTTACTGTAGGCACGGTGCGTTCATAGAGAAAAATAAAACAAAACCACTCATTTAACAAGTGCAAAGAACAATTTTCTCTCAAAACGTCGTGTCACAACAACAACCACATCTGTGCTTGGCCGGCGCATGCATAAAGAAGAGTGTGAAAGAGAAGCTTGTAATGGCCCCATACAACATTTTTGGCCGTTGCATTTTTTTCAAATCAAATAGTTAGGCGCCTTAGTGCAGCAGCGATAAGAAGTTTCGATAAGAATCAGAACACGCCTTTAAAGCGACAAGTGTAAATTCACCACTTGGTGAGTTTCGGATCGGAATGCGAAATTAGGGTCGTCGGGTCGCGAGCATCTAAGCTCGATCTCTTCTTCTGATATTCATCGCGCTGACCAGTTAGCAGTCACCGCCCAAACTCCGTGGGCATCCGTGGAAAATATTATTTGCTAAAAGCAAAAAAGTTATTAGGCTGTGGGAATTTTTACACGCCATAATACCAGGCATTGGTCAGCAGCGGGCAATTTTACAGGAGAGAGAGAAACCAGGCATACCCCACAAAAGGAAATAAAGCAGCATCCAGAGCCGTGCAAATCCCCGAAAAAAAAAAGTTTAAGCTAATTTAAAAGAAAAAAAAAACGTCAGACAATCTATATATATAAAATAGTTTGTCCTGACTGACTCACTGACTGACTGACTGATTGTTGAGAGGCCCACAGCCTAAACGATAAGAGCTAGAAGGCTGAAATTTTCACAAAATATTCCATTCTCGGTGAAAGTGAGCACTAAGAAAGGATTTTTAATTTGGACCACTCCTTCGAGTACCTCCCAAACAAATCTATTTATTGCATTAATCAACGCCGCCGAGTGTACAAAAACAAAACACATGACCCATTCCACTACTGCCGTCTGCGCACAAGCTATTGCGGCCGAATTTCCAAAAACAAAACACATGACCCATGTCACTTCTGCCGTCAGTACATGTGTCTCCGTTATTCTCTTTTCTTCTTTGTGCCTTTGACAATTGTTTTTTGAATCAAGTAGCATTTGTTGTTGTTGTTAGTAAGTGTTCTTGTTGGGCTCGCAATGATTCTTTTTGTTGGTATCGTTGATTTAAAACAAATCAATTAAAACATAACTTGGTTTTGTACACCAAAATATGTTACGCGAGTGGTTTTAGCTACATACTTGCTAATTATCAAAAAAAACTTAACACATAAATAAATATTGCCATTGTTGTTTTCATATAATTTTCAAACTGACATTTGTAACTTTAGTTGGTCTTGCAAATGCACATATGTACATACATACATACAAACATACACATGTGTGTACCTACATTTTACATTGTTTTGTACATACATTTATTTAAAAAAAAATGCAAGTGCAAATATATGTATATACCGAGCAAAACAAACACACTGTTTGTGTAGAAACTTAAGAAATGTAATCTACATCTACATATGTATTTGTTTTTTTTATATCGAGCACTTTGTGCGAAAATAATTAGTCTTGAACATCTTTGTATTGTGGTAGATTTGTTAACTTGCTGCTTATCTATATTAGACAAAACGTAACACACAATCATTATTGATATACAATTTCGAACAAGCACGCAAAGCACATATGTAAGTTTGTAAAGTATGGGGATTTTGGGTATAAAAAGGCAGGCAGAAGAGGTAGGCGTGACATTCAAATTTGTGATGCACATCTGTGGCGGATGGCACCTTCTATCTCCCTATCAAGTTTTGAGACTCTAGCGCTAAAAATGAGAAAGATATTAAGGTGGGCGATATAAGTGGGCGTGGTATCCAATATTGCACATCTGTTACGAATGTCACTAACAATGTTTCTACCAAATTTGGTGACTCTAGCGCAAAAGCTGGGAAAGATATAGAAATTTAAGATTTTACGAGGTGGGTGGAAAAGGTGGGCGTGCCATATAAAACTTTGATGTAGATCGGTTACGGATGTCACTAACAAGGTTTCTACCAAATTTGGTGACTCTAGCCCAAAAACTAAAAAAAGATATAGAGTTTTCAGATTTTAGGAGGTGGGCGGTATACGTGGGGCGTGGCATCCAAAATTTTAATGCATATCTTTGTAAGATCTACCTTCCCATCAAATTTCGTGAGTATTGCTTTAAAACTGTGGGAAATACAGTCATTTTCGATTATAACTGAAAGGGGGCCTGGGCCGGAAGAGGTGGACGTTGCATCCAAACTTTCGATGCAGTTTTTGAGGAATGTCACCAGCTATCTTGCTATAAAATTTGGTGACAATATGCTAAGATGTGGGATATATATGTGTTTTATCGATTTGCTCATCGAGGTGTATCGATTCTTATCGATTTCCCAGGCCCCTGAGGTCGTAGAGCCAAATTTCACACTTTGGCTGACGAAGGTATGTACCAAGATATTTGCAAAGTTGCAAAGCTCTAGCTTTAAGGGTGTTGAAAAAAGTTGCGTCCAAACGGACGGACGGACAGACACCTTGACGGACATTGCATATGCCCAATATAATATGATACTATTGGTATCAAAAAATAATAAGTGTAAGCACAATATAAATGTTGGAATTAATGCGAACCTAATCCAAGTAAAGTCAATGTGCAATATATATAGTAACATGAAAATTGAAGCAAAACTATAACACCGCATCAACAAGAAGGCCTTCCTCGAGGATCAACAAAGGGTGAGTCGTATCAAAACCAAAAGGCCCGCCGAGCGGTAAGAAACCAAAGTTTTGTTGGTCAGTGTAAGAATTGGTTACACCAATTCCACGCTTATCAGCAACTAGTGAAGACCTTTTGATTATCTATTGCTTTTCGCTTTACATGAGATTCTACTTGGTGTGCGAATTTCGTATGCCAATGAAAAATAAACGCCAACAATACACTGAAAAAAAATTAAAGTTGATTATTTGTACATTAATTTATTTATTTATTGTCTACTAATATCAGTCGACATTAAAATTAAAATTAAATCAAATTAAAAAGTAGAGCTTAAACTACAAAAATGTTTAAGATTAATGAACAAAATTTAAAATTAAATCAGTAAGCAAACTGAAATGAAATAAAAAAGTTTAAAAATTAAATATTCTGGGGAGTTAACAAAAATTTAATGATCCAACATTTGTTGCAAGGATTGGGAAAAACCCAGAAAAACCCAATCAGATCATAAGATTAGTGATTAGTGACTATGACTAGATAAGTAAAGCAGTATGGATCTTTTTAGTATGGGAATGGAAGCCTCAAATTAAACAAGTGAAAACATCTTATTGTAGTCTGCGCACACTACTCAAAACGGTTCATGCATTAGATAGTTGGTAGAGCAACGATCAAGGTTAATATGCAAGGGCGTAGCCAGGATTTTTCACAGGGGGGGGCAACAATTTTTTTCACACGTTTGATCATGTAAATTAATATTCTTCTTTTTTATTATAACATATAAGAATTTAAACATTATTCATCTAAGTAAATGCTAAACGGCGTTTATCTTCAGCAAATCGTTCCAAAACATTTTCCACGTATTTTTTTTCATTTTCTTGTACCATTTTCCTGTGGACACTCAGCATACATAATCCTGCAAGTTAACGTATTTTATCAATTGATACAATTAATGAATGATCAATTCATTTTAGAGTCCTTTTCTTACCATTCAAACGATTTTCCCCCATAGTGGAACGGAGCCAAGTCTTCACCCTTCTTAAAGTACTAAAAGTTCTTTCGATAGAACTTGTCGTACAAGGCAAGGCTAGAGCGATATGAAGGGCTTGCATCGTTGTTGGATAAAACATTTCCGCCTCCTTCACGAGATCACATAATTCAATTTGTTGCAAATCCTGAGAGCTCATTTTTTGATTTTTCCAGAAATCGTACCACAATTCAGCCTCTCCATCGAAGCCTTGAAGATTGTAGAATTCAGTGAAGTCCTTTGTTTTGCTCTTGAACTCTTGAATGTTCATTTGTAACATGTTGGCTGGATGCAAGTGAAACAGAGAGTATGCAGGCAAATTTTCTTCTGGAAACCTTCTTTCCAATGCATTAATTAGTGAATCCAAGTACGGAATTAGAATTGATACCTTCCAAAATTGAACGTCATTCGATGAAGGATGATTTGAGCGGTTTTGTTGACGGTTGATAATTCTGGGTTTCTGAAGTGTTAATCCAAGTTCCTCTGCAATTGCCTTAGAATCCGACAACAGTTCTTCGATTCCTGAATCAGCATTCGTTCGATGATCTTTCGCTAAAGAAGTAATTCTATGAATTTGTTCTTTGCAAGCAAGCAAGTCGAGCTTCTTTGATTGTAAAATGTTTACAACTGGCTGAAGGTAAGCAGAATACTTCGATATCAAAGAAAGACACACAATAAAGGTCGTCCGCGTGACGGCAGCGTGAAGCTGATAAGCACTTTTCCTCGTTGAAGAGTTTCCTTCGATAGACAATTGTTCTAATCCATTGACAATGTGGACGAAATTCTCTTTGAATATTGCGATACTTTTATATTTTTCTGACCATCGAGTTTCGCAAAAAGCAGGAATATTGGGAACGTATTTTCTCCGGGTAGTTGAATCACGATAAAAATTGATGACATCCTTTATAGTTGCTGTAGCATTGCGAATTTCCGGAACATCATTCAAATCATTTACAACCAAATTCAACTTGTGACTTGCACAGTGAAAATACAAAGCATTAGGAAATTTTGTTCTCAAAATTGCCTGCACACCGTTATCTTTTCCTGACATGGTCGAACAACCATCATAACCTTGTCCGTAGAATTTGTGAGGGTCTAGTCCCGCTTCAAAAATGAATTTTTCTATTTCAGCTGCGATTGTTTTGGCATCCATAGCATGCAACTCCACGAAACCTGCAAACTCTTCACGGATGACTTGTTTCTTTTGATCGTAGAATCGAATACCGATTGAAAGTTGTTCTTTTCCGGATATGTCACGACTTTCATCTCCCATAACACTGTATGCAGCCGCGTGTTTCACATTATTTATGATTTCATCCTTGATGACTTGCCCAAACAAATTAATGATTTCGTTCTGAATTGGCGGAGAGGTGTAATAAGCATTCTTCCTTCCTTCATCGAAATGTTGCGTTAGACTTTGATCCCCAGCTTTAACTTGAAGTTTGAGCAAATCTTGGAATACGCCTGAAAATGAACAATAATGCATGAATTATATAAAATAACAGAGTTTACTTATGTATATACGACAACAGAAATATCACACAAATCACCTTCGTTTTGGTCTTTTCCTCTTAAAGGCATATCGTGGGTACCACAAAATATAACAGTTGAAATGATCGAAGAAATGATTTTCCTATTCTTTTCCACCGTTTTATCGTGTCCTGTTTGTAGAGACAAGCTGACAGGAGTACATTCCATGAAACTTTTTGCATCTTTAGTTGCCCCCAAGTGCCATTGATTGATGGAGTGATTTTTGCAATATTCATGCAATTTTCTGTAGTTCTTAAAAGGCTTCAGTATGAACGATCCCAGAACTCCGTGAGCATTTTTCGGCGGAAAAAGGACGCAGTACAAACACAGAGCGCCTTTCAATTTTTTTGAATACTGGAGCCATGGTGAATAAGTTGTTAACCATTCGATTTTGAATTTTCTAGATGAATCTTCTACATCGTTACGAAAGTCGTAATTGCTTGGTGGTATCCAACATCTTTTTAAGGCTTCCATTTTTTCGGCTGTTGACATACGCGACGATCGCCCAATCCATGACCCCAAATCGTGTGAGTGATATTCTTCTGAGCGCAATGTTTCCAAACTTGAAGCTGCAGAAGTACTAGGTTGAACGTCGAGGGAAGCAATAGTAGGATGAGTCGAATCTTTAATTTTTTCCAATTCCCTGGGAGAAGTTGGAGCTGCGGAACAACTAGCAGGTTGAACATTGAGAGAAGCAGTAGTGGGATGAGTCGAAGCTCTTATGGTTTTTGCATCGCTTTCGTTGCTTTCTTCGCTCTTATCACGTTGTCGTTTTTGGGGCGCTGTAAAAATATTGAGACAATCAGTTTCTCATTGGTATTGGCATAAAATAGATTATAAAGAGCGAATAAAGCAGAGGTGGGCAAGCACACATAATATCAAAGTTTTTACACGCATACTAAAACAATTTGCGCGTCAAGCAGCGAAAATACAAATCTCAGCATTGCGTTCGGTAAAATAATAGTATACAGTGTGTCCTGCTTAAATAAAATTTGAATTTGCGACATACAATGTAGTCACAAATAAGACATTGTGCCATCCCATTTTAATTTTGTATAAGAAAAAATCATGCTCCCATTCGACCATAAACATTTTGAATGCCATTGTAAATTGCATATAGCGTAGCGTGGTGTTGCTTGCACAAGTGATTGCCGTAGAAACCGGTTATTATGCTTACATATAGTGTACTTGTTATTTTGTACTGCTTGCCGCGGCAGAGGGCCTATGCACGCGTGTCTACGAATTTCGACTTGTGCCCACCTCTGCTTTAAAAACATGTATGAATTGTTTAACAATTTCTTCGTTTAATAAAAAAGTTTCTCGAGTTCAACGTTTTCAATGCACTTACCTGTGAAGAATTTTCTAATATCCATTTTTAATTTGCTTAACAACTGCAACCACACACTTACATATACAGTGACACTCAACTGAATAGGTTTGCAAATTATTTCTTCTATTTTTTCTTCTCTCTTTGTTCCTATGGCATTTTTTCCTTCTTTCATTCATTTGCTTACTCATAATATGACAAAAAAAAATGTAACGGGTTCTATGCAACGATAAGTCAGAATTTTGTTTTCATCGTGAAATTCGCTAAATGTGTGGTCTATTTTTGGTTTATCTGATTAGGTTGATAACTTTGACTTCACTTTTTGATTGACTGCGTGATTGAAAACATATAATTTCTTTGGTCTACTTAAATTTAAAGTAATTGCTACCATTTTTTAATTCAACCTTTTTAATTTCCCGCTTTCAAAAATATTTTGGTTAATTTTTATCGATTTTCATTAACTTCCTCGGTTGACCAGGGGGGGGCAAGTGCCCCCCCCTGCCCCCCCCTGCATACGCCCATGTTAATATGTACAAAGTTACGAGAAGATCTAATAGGGACAGTTAAGTTTATTCGACATAATGGGTGACTCCATTTCACCATTGAGCAGATTAGTAACAAATAAGACTCCATGCATAGTTCTACGGTTTAAAAGAGAAGGAAGGTTAATTAATAGAAGTCTACTTGAATACGAACTCAAATCAACACCGGGAACCCAGTTAAAACTTCTAAGTGCAAATAAAAGAAATTTTTTCTGGACAGATTCGATTCTATCCTGATGAATCCTGTATTGCGGAGACCACACACAAGATCCATATTCAAGGATGGGACGCACTAGGGATGTATAAAGTGTTTTAGTAGTGTAGGGATCGTTAAACTCTTTCGATCACCGCTTGATGAAACCAACGACACTGATGGCTTTGTTAACCATGCACGATATATGAGAATCAAACTTTAATTTTGGGTCAAGAATAATACCCAAATCCTTCATTTCTAATACGCGATCGAGTGGTGAGCCATCAAGCATACTGCGCAGTATGAGAAGTACTTCTACAGAAAGACATTACTTTACATTTAGAACAATTTAAATTAAGTTGGTTAAAGTTGCACCAATCAGATAGTGCACTAAGATCAGACTGTAGTAAGTTACTGAAAGAAGGTTTATTATAGGATAAACATAATTTAACGTCATCCGCAAACATGTACACGTGCAAGTTGAATATTACCGCAGGAAGATCATTAATAAAGAGATTAAATAATAAAGGCCCAAGGTGACTACCTTGGGGGACACCTGATGTTACATAAATTGGTTTAGAGACAGATGATTTAAAGACAACTTTTTTTGTACGGCCACACAAGTACTCGGGAAGCCATGAAAGGAGGTTAGTTGGGAGCCCAATAATGTTTAATTTATGACGCAAAAGTGAATGACTAACAGAATCAAATGCCTTACTAAAATCGGTATAAATGACATCGGTTTGTATTTTGCTCTCAAATCCTTTAATAACAAGCGATGTAAATTCTAGAAGGTTGGTGGTAGTTGGTGACATAATTGCACTACATGAGTGTTGCAATTGAGAGCAAATAAGTTTTTAGAAGACTTTCGGAATTTCAGACAATTTCGAAATCCCTCTATAATTGGACTTTGAAGAATTTTTATGAAGTGAAATAATAAATGATTGCTTCCACATATCAGGGAATACTGAAGATTCAACAGACAATTTGAATAATATTAGTAAAGGTTTGCACAGTGTATCAGCGCAGTATCTAAGTACACAACCGGGCACTCCATCAGGACCAGGCGAGCAACCAGGTTTGATCAGGGTAAGGTCACTTAGCAGCGAACACTCAGTTAAGACTGGAGCAAATATGCAATTTGATGTTTGAATTTGGAAGGGACAAGTATTACTAGACCTACTCAAAGAATATACTGATTGAAAATATTCAGCAAATAGATCGGCCACAGCTTGATCCGAATTTGCTTTCGTATTATCAAGAAAAACTGAGGATGGCAGGCAGGAGGATTTACGTTTAGAGTTAACAAATTTATAAAACTGTTTAGGATCTCGAGAGAAATTCATTCTACATTTATTAAGATAGTTATATAGCAGGATGTGTTAACAAAAATAAAATTATTGAAAAATTATTATTATTAAATTAATTGATATTATATAAGTTGATAAGTCAATAGTATTTCCCGATTTTCTAAATTTTTTATAAGATCTTGTCTTCGCATTTTTCAGTTTTGATAATTCCCTTGTTTGTTATCATTTGAGGAGTGACAGAGGGGAACCCATCTGTCCAAATGCAAATTCAAGGTCCCATAAAATATGGCAATGCCAGTTTCTAAATCACTACAGGAATAAAGCTGAGACCAATTAGTTTCATACAGAAGCTGATTTAATTTAGTGAAGTTAGTCTTACGGAAACAACGTGATTTTGCAGAAATATAAGTATTAGCGTTAGGGTTTAGTATTTCAAGCGAAAGTTCTAAGTGGGATGGTAAGAGTCTTCCGGCTTCACTAAGGGGGGTACTCTGTTTACGTTACAACAATCAACATCAGAAACAAATACTAAGTCTAACATTCTACCACTACAATTAAGTATATCGCTTACTTGCGATAGCCCCAACTCCAGGATACCATCTATAAAATCATCAGATGTGGTTGGTAGTTGTGTGGAAGATAAGTCACATGCAGACCATCCCACATTTGGCAGATTGAAATGACCAACCACAATTAGATGATCCATGTCTAACAATAAGGACGAAACATGTTGCAAAGCACTTAAATGGGACGAATAAATGTTAGTATCACAATTAGGAGGAATGTAGGAACAGGTAATAAAAAGTGAACGACTACCATAAGATTCTTTAACACATACAAACTCAGTATCCGGAAGATCATTGGATTGAATTTGTTCAGAAGAGATGCAGGAATCAATAGCGATAAGAACCCCACCACCCTTACGGGTTGTGCGATCACATCGGTATAAGTAATATTTATTTGGAAAAACAGAGTAATTAGAAATATCAGGTTTTAACCAGGTTTCAGTAAGCGCAATTATTTGTGAATCAAAGGATAGGCTATTAACGTAAAGTTTTGAAAGTTTAGTATTTTGGCCTCTTACATTTTGATAGGCTAGACTAATTACATCAGTTAGTTTTTTGATACAGACGTAGAAGGAAGAGAGTTACTAATAGGGATGGCAGTACTAGTATTACTATTAGTATAATTGATATTTCGCCTGTTCACATACTCTTTCACGAGGATGTTCGGTGGCCAAAACTTTGCAGAACAAATTTTCGAGAAAAGTTCAGGCGGCACATTCAACTTGAACGAAGATATGTCACGATTGTGTTTAAATTTAAACTTTTCAACAACAATCAACGGGGAGTCGATATTACTTTTAATATAGGCACTAAGGAGGTATCAGAAGCTAGCCTAGATACAAAAATATATATTCTAATAGGAACAACTACAAGCGGCTTATGTGCTGCAGCTACGCTACTAGGAATGGTTAATTGAACATTTGAACAAGACGGTTCAACAACAGGAACGTGTAACGGGGTAATATTACCACCGGGCAGTATCGGATTATTTGCGGTGAGTTAAATACCATTAACGGGCCCGCAGTTGGATTTGGGCTATTCATGCTGGCAGCCAGAAGTGGCTAAGTAGGCAGGACAAGAGGGGCAATGGGAGGGCAAGAGCCCGTAGTCTTTTTGCCTCATGTATTTTGACACCTCCTTCTTAACCACATTGCAGGCATCACAAAACCATTTAAGGCCAGAGGCAGTTCCTAAACAGTCTCTGATTTTGGCAGTGTAACCTGCACATTTTAAGTGGATCGTGTTATCGCACATCCTATGTACATAGGATAAAATCAGCGCTGGATGCACCAACAATTTTACTGTTCTTACTGCAACAGACAAACATTTTTATTATGAGTTAATAAAATAAAATATGGGCAAATTAATGTGCTTGATCAAAGCAAAGTAGGTGAAAGAATCTAAGCGTAGCAAAGAGCGCAATATAACAGAAAATAGTGGGGAGCGCTTGAGTATAATAGCACTTGAGTGAAAAGGCGTGAGCGTGTAGGCTGATAAAACCGCAAGTACGGTGAAATAGATACATACATACAACATATTTAAAATTCTTTTCCAGCAATAATAAAAGATATTTTTATTAGCATGCGAGTTACACTAAAAATGATTTAAAATAGCAACTTAATTAAATCTATAAACATATATAAAATAGTTTGTCCTGACTGACTGACTGATTGTTGAGAGGCCCACAGCCTAAACGATAAGAGCTAGAAGGCTGAAATTTTCACAAAATATTCCATTCTCGGTGAAAGTGAGCACTAAGAAAGGATTTTTAATTTGGACCACTCCTTCGAGTACCTCCCAAACAAATCAATTTATTGCATTAATCACTTTACCTCATTTCATTACTCTGGCGCCTTATTGTCGCACAAGCTGTGAGATTCAACGCCGCCGAGTGTACAAAAACAAAACACATGACCCATTCCACTACTGCCGTCTGCGCACAAGCTATTGCGGCCGAATTTACAAAAACAAAACACATGACCCATATCACTTCTGCCGTCTGTACATGTGTCTCCGTTATTCTCTTTTCATCTTTGTGCCTTTGACAATTGTTTTTCGAATCAAGTAGCATTTGTTGTTGTTGTTAGTAAGTGTTGTTGTTGGGCTCGCAATGCTTCTTTTTGTTGGTATCATTGATTTAAAACAAATCAATTAAAACATAACTTGGTTTTGTACACCAGAATATGTTACGCGAGTGGTTTTACCTACATACTTGCTAATCATCAAACAAAACTTAACACACAAATACCTATTGCCATTATTGTTTTTATATAATTTTCAAACTGACATTTGTAACTTTAGTTGGTGTTGCAAATGCACATATGTACAAACATACACATGTATTTACGTGCATTTTTTATTATTAAGTACATACATATATATTAACGAAAATGCAAGTGCAAATATTGGTTAATGCACTGTAGCGACAGGATCACCAATTGAATATAACAGTTATTATTTGGTTGATCGGAGCGACTGTTCATATCGCTCCGATGGATTTATTCTGAATGATTTTGACATATATGGCTTAAACATATTGTAAGCTACGAAAAGGCTGTGCGCTGCTTATGTTGGCAGCGCAGCCGTTTGTATATAAGCGATATATATATATAAGCGACGGATACGTCGCTGCAGGCAGAGTGTGTTATGCACATGCATTCTTAAGCGGTCAATGCATGGGACACATGCTGACGCTGTCTAGTTGTTGTAGGATTATATTTCGGTGCACTCGAAGAGTACTTGAAATGTACTTGAGTGTGTGTGTCCGAATATGTTTATGCAACGGCAAAGTGTTATTGCCTTTTTGTGTTATGTTTCTACAGCAACAAAGTGTTACTGATTTGGGTACATTTAATACAGTGTACCATAAATATATGTGCATACTACATCTCCCTCCTTTTGAAAAATAACGTATCTTAGTGAAGTTATTTTACTTAAATTTATTTTATATAAAATATATTTTGATTTGATTTTTTTTTTTTTTGGTTTGATACCTATTGTTTTTAATTAATTGGTTTAAAAGGAATTTTTTTTTTTTTATAATTATTTACTAGATATCGTTATGGCCTACTTCGTTTTTTAGTAAAACTTTATGTCCTATTGATAGAGTTATGTTTCTAGTTGTTAAATCATATATTTCCTTATTTTTCTGTTTATTTAATTCGAGCATATTTCTTGCTCTTTTGTATGCTACTTCTAATCTATATTTACTTTCTTTAGCGTAGTCATCTATGTTATACATAGGTTCTATATTACTTATACTATTAAAGTACTTTGGTAGATTTTTAGTCTTACCTAATACTAACTCATATGGACAATAATTGTGTGCCATAGAGGGGGTTGTATTGAAGCAATAAACAAAATATTTGAGCCATACGTCCCAATCTGTTTTATCTACTGATATATATGATCGAATGTACTCGTTAAACGTTCTGTGGCTTCTTTCAATTGTTCCAACAGTTTGATGATGATGTGCAGTTGATGTTATATTCTTTATTTTTAAATATTTGCACAGATCACTTATAATTGAATTTTTATATTCCGTTCCCATGTCCGAAATGAAAGTCTTCATTGGACCGTACTTGAGAATAAATGATTCAAATATTGCTTTTGCAATTGTTGCTGCGCTTTTATTTGCGACAGGTATAGCAACTAAATATTTAGTCAAGTCACATATGAGTGTGACTGCATATTCATTGCCTTTTTCTGACTTGGGTAGTGGACCAATTGTATCCACTATAACTCTGTCAAAGGGTTTAATCGGGGTTTCAGTAATTGTTAATGGGGTCTTGGTATTTGTTGTTATTTTTGCTTTTTGACATTTTTGACATTTCTGGATGTACTCTGTTATATCACGAGTCATACCTTTCCAGTAATAATGTCTTTTGACCATGGCCAAGGTTTTTGCAATGCCTGTATGACCTCCTTGTACTGGGTCGTCATGTAGTGTAGACAATATAGCTTCTTTCTCTTTACCATCTGTTAATGTGGTCACCGGGTTGAGTAGCGCTACTCTCAATGTACTTAATATTTTATTGCCCATAATTTTGAAATTATCTATTGAAATTTGTTCAAAGATATTTTCCCACGGTGCCATTTTCAATTGGCTGATTTTTAATATACCGGCTTCTTTTTTCGAGCCTTGGAAATAGTTGTCCTAAGTCAATATTTCCATTATTAGTATATAAATCTAAAATATTAATTCTTGCAATAATTTTCTTACCATGTTTAAATAAACATAGCATATCTTTTATATGCAAGGTCACTACTTTACGTACTTCATCATTATTAATGACTTCATATACGTTGGGCTGAGAAGCTGTTTCGGTAGGTTGCTTTGGCATCTCTACTTTATTGTTTTCTGCGCAGAAATTTTGTCTACTTTGATACCTGGTAGTGACTTTCAGGATTTTACTTTGTATGTCTTTTAGTTCAGATATTGTTATCCGTGACAATGCATCGGCAACAAAATTATCTTTGCCTCTTAGGTACTCTACTGTAAAATTATATTCCTCCAATTCAAGTCTCATACGCGTTTTAAGTTATCCGACTTGACTGATGAACAGTTGCTGTAACTAGGCATCCAATATTAGACCTGCGGTTTGCCCAAGTAAACCATTTTCCGGAATGGTTGGATCGAAATAGTGGAAAAAGATGGTGTAAGACAGCAAAACTTCGCAAACGCAATGTTTTTGCCTCAAACTCAATCTGTATTTGTGCTGCGCAGCCACCAAAAATTGTTTTTCACAATATCATACAAAAAAATAAAGGAAAACTTAGATTTTTAAAAATAACTTTTTTATACTCAAAGCCCCAAAAGTGCTTTGAGGCACTTATTCACTTTTTCTCACCTTACAGGTAAACGAAAACTCCTACACTATTTCTGATTACATATTTGAGTTTAGAAGCCACAATTCACTATAAAAAAAATTATTCTAAGAATTTTCTTCAATTATTTTGGAAAATCGTCTTAGAGGGTTAATTTAGAACTGGGGTTTGTCATTGAAAACAAAAATGTTAGGGGTCTATGGTCAGTTTTTACTATGAAATGAGTTCCGTAGATATAGGGTCTAAATTTTGTAATTGCCCAATAAATAGCTGTTAACTCTTGTTCCGTCGTACTCTTGTTACTTTCTCCTTTGGTAAATGATTTCGATGCGTAAGCTACTGGAAGTTAAATTCCATTGTGGGTTTGTGTTAGCACTGCGCCACAAGCTTGCTTACTAGCATCTGTTATTATACAAAATTCTTTTGTAAAATCTGGATATTGTAACAAAGTAGGCTTTACTAATTGTGCTTTAAGATATTCAAATGCATTTTGACATTCATCAGTCCATTCAAATGGGACATTCTTTTTATTTAATCTTGTTATATGCCTAGAATAATCGGCGAAATTTTTGATGAATCGTCTATAGTAGTTACAAAATGCTATAAAACGTCTAGCGCTATCAGAATCATGTGGAACTGGATAATTTAATATGACATCAAATTTTTTATCATCAGGTAAGATTCCCTTATCTGTGCATTTGTGTCCCAAAATGTGACTTCATGCATGAAAAATGAACATTTTTTAGGATGTAGCTTCAAGTTGTGTTTCTTACACATGTCAAAAACACTAATTAAATTGTTAAGCATGTGTTTTTCGGAACAACCGATTACTATTAAATCATCCATGTAAAGAAATGCTTGTGATGGTTCAAGTCCAGAGAATGCGATAGTCATCATTCTTTGGAATGAATTTGGGGCTATTTTTAAACCAAATGGTAATCGCGTGAAGCGATAAGAGCCATTGCTCGTTGAAAAGGATGTTATATCTCTAGAGTTTTCGTCTAGCTCAATCTGATGGAATCCTGACATTAAGTCAAGGCAAGAGAAATATTTTGCTCTTCCTAGTTGATCTAAGATTTCATCGATCCTAGGAAGTGGGAACTTATCCGATAGTAATTTTTTATTAATTTGGCGATAGTCAATAACTAAACGCCATTTTTTCTTTTCTTTATCTATGGATTTCTTTGGTACTAGTAGCAGTGGACTGTTGTACTCTGAGACTGAGGGTTCAACTATTTTATCTTTAATGAGTTTATCGACTTGAGCTTGAATTTCGTCTTTTTGACTATGAGGACTTTTATAATTTTTATATATACAGGTTCATTATCTTTTAATCTTAGTTTTTGCTTATAAAAATTGTTGGTGGTTATTGATTCGGTGTCGAGTCCGAATATGTCTGTATATTCACAACAAAGTTCTTTTAATTGTCTATAAAATAATTTTGGAAAATTTTTAGTTAGCTTTGACATGACATTGTTCGTTCTAGTTTCATTATTTATTTCGGATATATCGTAATTTGCTAGTGGTTCATAATTTAATTTATTTATATTAACCATTTGATCTGTATTTGTGGTATTCAGTAAACGGACGAATGCATTTGCAGTTGTTACTACTGTATTTGCTGCATATATACCAGGTTGAATTTCCTGGTTCGGGATTAGGATGCTATCTTCATTTGAAGTTAGCTGAATTTTTCGGACGACTTCGGATCTTGCTGGTAACACTATTGTATTGTTACCAGAGCTGTAATTTATGGGAACATATATAGGATAGTTTAGATTGTCTGGTCTTATTATGAGAAGATCCTTTGTAGGTATGAAATCGAGTTGACAATTATATTTTTTAATAAAATCTATTCCTAAAATTCCATCACACGGTATAGAAAAAGTTGAATCAACAATATGGAAGTTGTGTGGAATTATGTATTTAGTTGTTTGAATTTCTATAGATGTCAATCCTTTAGATTGAATTAATCCTTGATTGATTCCCTGAATATTTATTTTGTTGTCTATGTTTATATCATTAAAAGTGTCTGAATTGTCTTTTAGCAGAGATATGTCTGCACCAGTATCTATCAAAAATACTAATTTCTTTCCTGTAGCTACGTTTGTGAATGTTACGAATATATTTACACTAAGATTAATCGAATGAACCTTTTTGCTATCTATTGCTGTGTACCTAAGGGCTGTTGTGAGTTTTCCGAGACATTCTGGGGGTTCTCACATTATTGTTATTACTATTATTATTGTTGTGGCCTCTGTTTGAGTTACCACGGCCTCTAGAGTTTCCTCTATGTTGGCCTCTATTTCTGTTGTTGGGATAGTTATTATAATTATTGTTATTGTAATTGTTGCTTCGATTATTATTTCTATAATCGCCATTACCTCTACCACGGTTGTAACCTCTGAAATTATTACCGCGGTTAGAGTTGCCTCTTTTGAAATACATTACCCTCTTAACATCACCAGTGACCCTTGTACTTGTTCTTATGTATGCGCTTATCGCTGCATCCATTGTGGTACAAGTACCTGCCTCTAGTACTGTTTTGACACTTTCGTGCTCGGCTCTCTTGATCATAGTGTCAATGGCCTCCCTAGTACTTAGTGTATTGGCATGTTTAGCTGGTAAGCCTTCGTCAATAAACGATGCTTCGAGGAGCTTACGTAAATTGTCTATTTCGTTAGTAAACTGGGTCACGGTTTTTCCCTTTTGCTGAACAGTTGATAATTTTGCTTTAATATTCTGCGAAGTTTCGCCAACAATTACATTCTGCAATGTATCTATATTATCTTGTATTGTCTGTGCGTCTTGTATTTGGTATAGGGTTGTGCCTATTACTTTTGATTTTATTACTTGCACAGCAATGGCCTCATGTGGTCCCTTTGCAAGGTCAACCAATTTTATTGCCATTATAAACCTCTGCAGATGGATTTTCTGTCCATCGAAGTCTGGCACTGCGCTGGCTACTTCCCTAATGTATGCCCTAATGGCGGCTGAATTGTCTGTCATGGTAAGGTTTTCTTCGTTTGAATTTTCCTCAATTTTTTCTGTAATATTTATTACTGCTGGTATTGTTAAGTCCAGCAAGTCTTCCTCCTTTATTTCTGTTTCGGAGTCACTCAAAGATTCTATTGACTCCTCACTGAATTCTATTGACAAGGGAGTATTTAGGATTGTCGGTATCGATATCTCCAAGTTAAACTTCCCTTTGATGTATGCTAAATTTGATCTTAGTTTCAATAGAAGTTTTTAAATTGATGTGCACTGTTTTTTGTCTAATTTGCTTCTTTGTATGTGTATTAATTCTCTAGCCTGATTAAAACTGTCTACCAGAATTACTGCATGCTTGTTTATAGTTCTTTCTTGTATGTTTCTATTTTGTGTTAGGCATTTATAAGATTTTCTAAATTGGTCTTTGATTTCATTTATTTTGCATAAAAATTGCTGCCAATCCATATTCTTTTAACATTTTATTTTTTTTCAAAAATTTTTTTTTTTAGATAGTTTAATTATTCATAATTGATTTCATTTTTAAATCTTATATTATTATTATTTTTATTACAAATTATCTAGGCCATCGGCCCTGCTATTTTGATAGCGTTTCTTAATGCACTTATTATGGAGTTTATAAATTTTTATTAGTGCATGTATAATTACAATAACTGTTATTATTATTAATAGAGCCGTAATCCAGTTTAGATTCTGCGTTTCAACTTCAACTTTATTTATTACATTCGCAGTTGAATCTACTGTTTTTACGTCTACTAAACCCATTTTTGTGGGTGATTTATAAATCATATATTTTCTTGAATAAAGTATTTCAACAGATTTACTGTTGTCATGCATTTATTTTTAATTTCAAAAGTTTTATCTATTTTTGCGCATTGACATTGGCGCTCCTGCCTATTTTGCGTACGACTTTACGGGCCGTACTGGTTCATTGGGCGGATATGTTTCCGCTCAATGTTACAATGTTTACAATTTAAAATTTAAAAGTACATAGTGTTAAAAAAATATTGGCGCTGCTGCTGATGTTGATGATGCTGCTGCTGATGTCCGGGGCCTATGGGCTCAGGCGGCGCCGGTGCTGGTCTTCGCACAGGCAATATTTGTTGTTTTCTGCTGCTGTTGTCCTGGGCCTATGGGCTCAGGCGGCGCCGGTGCTGGTCTTCGCACAGGCTACAAAGCGTCTAGATGTTGCTGCGGTTTGCAGCATGTTCCGATGCAAAATGGGCTCCAGACTCCCTCGCAGTCTGTGGGGCACTCTTTTTCTTTCCTGGGTAGTTCCATTTTGGCTGGAAGTTGCATTTTTTCATTAATTTTTGATATATATTCAATGAGTGAGTGAGGTGAACATGGTTTCTTAATACTCTCTTGCAAGTATTCTTTCAGATAGTCAAGCTCTGTTTGCATCTTTTGAGCTATTGACCAGGCTGGTGGAGGCTGTTGAGTATATAGCTGCCAATTTAGGCTAGCTATCCTCTAAACACCGCCTCTTTTTTCTTGAGGTATGGTAGTATTCGTCTTTGCATTTGTTAATGAATTATGTTGTCCATTCGCTGTGTTGGCAACTTTGCTGTTGCTGACGTGAAGGCTGCTTGAATTTCGTTAATGAATTCCGTTGTCCATTCGTTGCTGTTGTGTCAGCAACTTTTGCTGTTTGGTTGATGCGATTAGGAATATGGCTAAGCGGCAGCCAGCGTTGTTGTTGTTGTTTCCCCGTTGTTTTAGCACTAGAGCGGCAGCCAGTGTTGTTGTTGTTGTTGTTTTAGCACTAGAGCACTTTTAATTTTATTTTACAGCGCTTTTATTTTATTTTACAGCGGCTTCGATGCCGCTGTCACGGTCGCCATGTAGCGACACGATCACCAATTGAATATAACAGTTATTATTTGGTTGATCGGAGCGACTGTTCATATCGCTCCGATGGATTTATTCTGAATGATTTTGACATATATGGCTTAAACATATTGTAAGCTACGAAAAGGCTGTGCGCTGCTTATGTTGGCAGCGCAGCCGTTTGTATATAAGCGATATATATATATAAGCGACGTATACGTCGCTGCAGGCAGAGTGTGTTATGCACATGCATTCTTAAGCGGTCAATGCATGGGACACATTGTAATAAGTTGCTAAAAATGACCATAAGTTATTTTATGGTATTTGGTATTTTTTAGTATTAAGAGTTAGTTGTGAATAAAATGTGAAAGAAAGCACACGCAGATGTGATAGACAATATTGAAATAAAATTAATTATGTTTTAAAAGCAAAGACTTTTACATGGTGTCAGAAGCAAAACGAAACATTAATTACAGCTATATCAAGTTAAGCTGGAGTGACTTTGGTGTGTAAATTTGCAGTCACTGCAAATGAAAAAGTAAATGCGTAAATTGTGTTGTATGTGTTCATACATGCATACACAATTGTTTTTTTTTGGCATACGCATATATACATACAGACGTTGAAAAAAATTAATATCGATAGCTCTACAAAAAGTTGTAAACATCGATGTGTTTAGTAAAACATATCGATCGCGAAGACTATCATCACCAATTGAAATGCAATCATTGTATGTTCTAAAAAAAAAAATCATTGGATTAAATTAACATGGATTCTTCACGGGCCTTACGCGAACTGGATTGTTTAAATATTGCGGAGGATTGGAAAAACTGGAAGCGTGACTTTGTGGTGTATATGATTGCAAATGGAAAAAATACACAGTCTGAAGCTACCAAAATTGCTACCTTTTTATGGCTTATAGGAACAAAGGGAGCGGACATATATAATACTATATTTCCAAATGATGGAACTCAAGCATCTTTACTGGGGACAGTCGTTGTTCAACGTGTTAAAAGAGCGGCAACTGAGACAACTGCAGTGGAAATGGAATCATATGTACAGTCGCAGAGGTTGTTAGATGAGGTGTTGCAAAAGTTTGATGAACATTGTCTGCCTCAAAAGAACGTCGCAATGGAAACATATAAATTCAATAGTATGATTCAGAAGGAGCAGCAATCTTTTAATGCATTTTTAACTCAACTGCGCATGCAAATAGATCGTTGTGATTTTGTGTGTGCATGTGGTCTAAAATATGATGAGAGAATGCTTCGTGACCGCATTGTTACGGGAGTGTTTGATAAAAATCTGCAACTGAAGCTGCTGGATTGCAGTGACAAAACGCTGAACAACGTGGTGCAAACTTGTAAGTCATTTGAGCTGGCAAGTGTTAACAAAGGAATTTTGGATGCAAAGGAGCAGAGAGTAATGACAATAAGAGAATCTGACCATGCTGAGGCTGTGATGGCGATAAAAAAGCGTTTTTGTTACAATTGTGGTGAAGATTGGAATAAGGAACACAATAAAAAATGCCTAGCGAAGGAGGTCATCTGCAAATGTGGAAAAAGGGTCATCTACAAAAGATGTGTCGTCGCAAAGAAATCAGAGCTGGTGATTGTAAACGGGATACTGATGAAAAATTAAAGAATAAATTAGGTAATGTAAAAGCTAATAAGGGAATTGCAAGTATAAGTAATAATTCTAATTATAGAATAAGCTCAGTTGGAGAAAATATGGATCACTGGTATAAAGACTATAAGATTGAAAATGAAGTTGTTAAATTTAAAATGGATTCTGGTGCGGATGTTAATTGTATTCCGCTTAAAATTATGAAAAAATTTAAAGGCCAAATGAATGGTGATGCATTTTCTGTTTATGATTACAGTAATAATAAAATAAAAGTTCATGGATCAGCTGAGTTAAAATTATATGATATATCTACAGGCAAGGAGAAAATAGCTAAATTTGTAGTAGTAGATGATAAATGTGAGCCAATATTAGGAAGAATAACATGTGTTGACTGGGAACTAATTAAACGAATTGATATTAAGTCACTAGAGCTAAGTAATAATGAGTTCTTGGATACTAATAGAGATTTATTTAATGGAGTTGGAAAGTTTCCAGGACAGGTTACAATTTATTTACAGCCGGGTTCGAAGCCAGTAGTTCATTATAGAAAGCGGTTCCCACAATCCATTGTGGTTAAACTTAAGCAAAAACTTGAACAAATGGTGCATGATGGAATCATTTCATCTGTGAATCATCCAACGGATTGGGTAAATAATCTACAGATAGAGGAAAAATCAGATGGGGACATCCGTCTTTGTCTGGACCCTAAGCCCCTGAATACTTGTATTAGAAGGGAACATTTCCTTATTCCAACAATGAACGATTTTATGTCTGAGATTAGTAATAAGCGGGTATTTACAGTTCTTGATTGCACTAGTGGATTTTGGCAGCTAGAACTAGATGAGAAAAGCTCAGAACTGACAACATTTATGTCACCATTTGGGAGATATAAATTTAATCGGCTTCCATTTGGATTGAATTGTTCCCCGGAAATTTTTCAAAGAAGAATGGTGCAATGCTTTGGGGACATTCCGGGCGTATTTATCTATTTTGATGACATTGGTATTGCAGCAAGTAATGAACAGGAGCATGATGAAATATTGAATAAGGTTCTTCATCGTGCACGGTTAAACAATGTTAAATTCAATGCAAAGAAAATGCAGTATCGTAAATCTGAGGTAAAATTCATGGGTCATATAATATCAGGACAGTCAATAAAGCCTGCAGAAAAGTATAAGGAAGCAATTCTGAAATTGGGAAGACCAATGGATAAAAAGGGTGTAATGCGTTTGCTTGGACTGTTTAAATACGTGGCAAGATTTATTCCAAATTTGTCTAAATTAACAGTGGAAATGCGTAGATTAACGGGAAAAGATGTACCATTTGAATGGCAGGAAAAACATGAAGATGAATTGGATTACTTACTGAAACTGATAACATCTGATCCTATTTTATGCACTTATGACCCGGGTAAGCCAGTAACAATTCAAACAGATGCATCAAAAGATGGATTAGGATCAGTGTTAATACAAGAAGGGCATCCAGTAGCATATATGTCGAGGACATTAAGCAAAAGTGAACAAAAGTGGGCGCAGATTGAGAAGGAATTGTTAGCTGTTGTATTTGCCTGTCAACGTTATCATTATTTTATTTATGGAAGGGATTTTGTTGTTGAAAGTGATCATAAGCCATTGGAGACATTGGTCAAAAGGGACATAGATACTGTGACTCCAAGATTACAAAGAATGTTTATGACTCTGTTAAAGTATCCACAAATAAAAATAGTGTATAAGCCAGGGAAGAATATGTTTATAGCAGATTGCTTGTCAAGGGCACAGCTACCAGATATTACTGAAATAAAAGGAACAGAAGGCTTCATTCATGCACTGAGTAAGTCAGTGTGTATATGTGAGGATGATAATGAACTTTATAAAAAAATAATGAGTGAGGATGAGGACTACAACAGAATCTGTAAATTTGTTGAAAATGGGTGGCCTGGATTTCATCATTTAAATGATATTAGCAAGCATTTTTATAAATTCAAACCAGAGCTGCATTTCGAAGATGGTCTTCTATTTGTGGATCATCGATTGGTAATTCCTAGTAAGCTTCAAGGGAAAATGGCCAAGAGGCTTCATGATTCACATCTGGGGATTGAGAAAACTTTGGCAAGGGCTAGAAAACTATACTACTGGCCTAAAATGGGAAAACAGTTAAAGGAACTGATACGGGCTGCGACTATGCATCAATCATTGATGCATATTCCAATTATCTTATGGCATTTAAGATAAATAATAAAACATCGAAGCACATAATTGAAGTTATTACGCAAGCATTTAACTTACTGGGATTTCCATCAATTATAAAATGTGATAATAGTCCGTTCAATTCTAGTGAATTTCAAGAGTTTTCGAAGGAGTATAATATGCAGTTTCGCTATTCTAGCCCTAGGTATCCTCAAAGTAATGGATTGGCTGAAAAGGGGGTAGCTATAGCAAAGGGAATTTTAAAGCGGTGCTATGAAGGACAGGAGAGAGGTGAATTCCAATATAGAATACTGGAATACAATACATCACCAATAGCTAGTTTGGGGGTGACACCTACTGAACTTTTCTTTGGTAGGCTGGTTAAGACCAAATTACCTATTAAGCAGGAGTTATTAAAAAGAAATAATATATTGGAGGAAAGCATTCAAGAAAAAATTAAAAAGAAAAAAGAAAAGCAGAAATATTACTATGACAGAAATGCAAAATTGTCGCCAGTATTAAAAGTTGGGGATAGGGTTATATTTAAAAAAAATGGAAAAGAATGGTATCATGGAGAAATTGCTAAAATTGTTAATGATCGTTCATATATAATTAAAGACTCATGTGAAAATTATTATAGACGAAATCGCCGACTTATTGCTAAGACAAAAAGTAATTCCCATGACAGTAACTTATCATTTGAAGAAAACGTTAAAATAAGTAATGAAAATAATTTGCCAGAAATTCAATTGGTTAATCCATTAAGGCCCAATTTCTCAATGTCCGGTTAAATTTTCGCTTAGCTAAACGCAAATTTAATTTAATGCTAGAGTTAAACGATTTGGTTTTCTCAAAGCCAAATTTACCCTTCATCGATAAGTAACTATCGCCTTAACAGCGTTGCCACATTGTGCCAAATATAGCGAGCGGTTCAGCTTACTTTTGCTGTTTTCCGGCAACATTGAATGATTTCTGTTTAAAATCCCACATATGATTTATTCGAGCGCAAAAGAACTTAATGGTTTACCTATTATTTTGGCAAGCCAATTGATCTACAATCCTTGCAAGAATGATTTTGGACGTAGATTTTATAAGCCTGAGCCGCTGTATAAATTTGGCATTATACAGTTCAGTGAAATGCATGGACATAAAACACTCTTTTATGTGAAGCCATTTTGATTTAATAACAAAATAAATAAACAATGCAAGGGACAAATGTTTGCCTTACGATAATTCTTAACGATATATCGTGACAAAAAATCAGCTTAAATTTTAAACGCGACCCAGCCATCCGGTTAGTTTGTTTTTCATTTACTCCTAACCGGACATTGAGAAACTCAAATTTGACTAAACGTCAGTTAGTTTACCTAACCGGACATTGAGAAATTGGGCCTAAATCAAAATATTATTCCTGTGGAAAATGTAATTGCGGATGATTCACTAGAAATTGATGAACAAATAAGTGCTTCAGATTTAGATTATGAAACAGCAGAAAGTATTGAATCTAGTATAAGTTTTGAAAATAGTGAATCAAATGCAAATAGTACAGAGAATGATGAACCACAAAATTATATAACTAGAAGTGGACGTAGAGTAAAACCTCCTGAAAGATATGGTTGGAATTAAAACAACAGTAATGAATTAAAAAAAAAAAGAAAAAAGAAGCGTGTAATAAGTTGCTAAAAATGACCATAAGTTATTTTATGGTATTTGGTATTTTTTAGTATTAAGAGTTAGTTGTGAATAAAATGTGAAAGAAAGCACACGCAGATGTGATAGACAATATTGAAATAAAATTAATTATGTTTTAAAAGCAAAGACTTTTACACACATGCTGACGCTGTCTAGTTGTTGTAGGATCATATTTCGGTGCACTCGAAGAGTACTTGAAATGTACTTGAGTGTGTGTGTCCGAATATGTTTATGCAACGGCAAAGTGTTATTGCCTTTTTGTGTTATGTTTCTACAGCAACAAAGTGTTACTGATTTGGGTACATTTAATACAGTGTACCATAAATATATGTGCATACTACATCTCCCTCCTTTTGAAAAATAACGTATCTTAGTGAAGTTATTTTACTTAAATTTATTTTATATAAAATATATTTTGATTTGATTTTTTTTTTTTTTGGTTTGATACTTATTGTTTTTTCATATATTTCCTTATTTTTCTGTTTATTTAATTCGAGCATATTTCTTGCTCTTTTGTATGCTACTTCTAATCTATATTTACTTTCTTTAGCGTAGTCATCTATGTTATACATAGGTTCTATATTACTTATACTATTAAAGTACTTTGGTAGATTTTTAGTCTTACCTAATACTAACTCATATGGACAATAATTGTGTGCCATAGAGGGGGTTGTATTGAAGCAATAAACAAAATATTTGAGCCATACGTCCCAATCTGTTTTATCTACTGATATATATGATCGAATGTACTCGTTAAACGTTCTGTGGCTTCTTTCAATTGTTCCAACAGTTTGATGATGATGTGCAGTTGATGTTATATTCTTTATTTTTAAATATTTGCACAGATCACTTATAATTGAATTTTTATATTCCGTTCCCATGTCCGAAATGAACGTCTTCATTGGACCGTACTTGAGAATAAATGATTCAAATATTGCTTTTGCAATTGTTGCTGCGCTTTTATTTGCGACAGGTATAGCAACTAAATATTTAGTCAAGTCACATATGAGTGTGACTGCATATTCATTGCCTTTTTCTGACTTGGGTAGTGGACCAATTGTATCCACTATAACTCTGTCAAAGGGTTTAATCGGGGTTTCAGTAATTGTTAATGGGGTCTTGGTATTTGTTGTTATTTTTGCTTTTTGACATTTTTGACATTTCTGGATGTACTCTGTTATATCACGAGTCATACCTTTCCAGTAATAATGTCTTTTGACCATGGCCAAGGTTTTTGCAATGCCTGTATGACCTCCTTGTACTGGGTCGTCATGTAGTGTAGACAATATAGCTTCTTTCTCTTTAACATCTGTTAATGTGGTCACCGGGTTGAGTAGCGCTACTCTCAATGTACTTAATATTTTATTGCCCATAATTTTGAAATTATCTATTGAAATTTGTTCAAAGATATTTTCCCACGGTGCCATTTTCAATTGGCTGATTTTTAATATACCGGCTTCTTTTTCGAGCCTTGGAAATAGTTGTCCTAAGTCAATATTTCCATTATTAGTATATAAATCTCCAATATTAATTCTTGCAATAATTTTCTTACCATGTTTAAAAACATAGCATATCTTTTATATGCAAGGTCACTACTTTACGTACTTCATCATTATTAATGACTTCATATACGTTGGGCTGAGAAGCTGTTTCGGTAGGTTGCTTTGGCATCTCTACTTTATTGTTTTCTGCGCAGAAATTTTGTCTACTTTGATACCTGGTAGTGACTTTCAGGATTTTACTTTGTATGTCTTTTAGTTCAGATATTGTTATCCGTGACAATGCATCGGCAACAAAATTATCTTTGCCTCTTAGGTACTCTACTGTAAAATTATATTCCTCCAATTCAAGTCTCATACGCGTTTTAAGTTATCCGACTTGACTGATGAACAGTTGCTGTAACTAGGCATCCAATATTAGACCTGCGGTTTGCCCAAGTAAACCATTTTCCGGAATGGTTGGATCGAAATAGTGGAAAAAGATGGTGTAAGACAGCAAAACTTCGCAAACGCAATGTTTTTGCCTCAAACTCAATCTGTATTTGTGCTGCGCAGCCACCAAAAATTGTTTTTCACAATATCATACAAAAAAATAAAGGAAAACTTAGATTTTTAAAAATAACTTTTTTATACTCAAAGCCCCAAAAGTGCTTTGAGGCACTTATTCACTTTTTCTCACCTTACAGGTAAACGAAAACTCCTACACTATTTCTGATTACATATTTGAGTTTAGAAGCCACAATTCACTATAAAAAAATTATTCTAAGAATTTTCTTCAATTATTTTGGAAAATCGTCTTAGAGGGTTAATTTAGAACTGGGGTTTGTCATTGAAAACAAAAATGTTAGGGGTCTATGGTCAGTTTTACTATGAAATGAGTTCCGTAGATATAGGGTCTAAATTTTGTAATTGCCCAATAAATAGCTGTTAACTCTTGTTCCGTCGTACTCTTGTTACTTTCTCCTTTGGTAAATGATTTCGATGCGTAAGCTACTGGAAGTTAAATTCCATTGTGGGTTTGTGTTAGCACTGCGCCACAAGCTTGCTTGCTAGCATCTGTTATTATACAAAATTCTTTTGTAAAATCTGGATATTGTAACAAAGTAGGCTTTACTAATTGTGCTTTAAGATATTCAAATGCATTTTGACATTCATCAGTCCATTCAAATGGGACATTCTTTTTATTTAATCTTGTTATATGCCTAGAATAATCGGCGAAATTTTTGATGAATCGTCTATAGTAGTTACAAAATGCTATAAAACGTCTAGCGCTATCAGAATCATGTGGAACTGGATAATTTAATATGACATCAAATTTTTTATCATCAGGTAAGATTCCCTTATCTGTGCATTTGTGTCCCAAAAATGTGACTTCATGCATGAAAAATGAACATTTTTTAGGATGTAGCTTCAAGTTGTGTTTCCTACACATGTCAAAAACACTAATTAAATTGTTAAGCATGTGTTTTTCGGAACAACCGATTACTATTAAATCATCCATGTAAAGAAATGCTTGTGATGGTTCAAGTCCAGAGAATGCGATAGTCATCATTCTTTGGAATGAATTTGGGGCTATTTTTAAACCAAATGGTAATCGCGTGAAGCGATAAGAGCCATTGCTCGTTGAAAAGGATGTTATATCTCTAGAGTTTTCGTCTAGCTCAATCTGATGGAATCCTGACATTAAGTCAAGGCAAGAGAAATATTTTGCTCTTCCTAGTTGATCTAAGATTTCATCGATCCTAGGAAGTGGGAACTTATCCGATAGTAATTTTTTATTAATTTGGCGATAGTCAATAACTAAACGCCATTTTTTCTTTTCTTTATCTATGGATTTCTTTGGTACTAGTAGCAGTGGACTGTTGTACTCTGAGACTGAGGGTTCAACTATTTTATCTTTAATGAGTTTATCGACTTGAGCTTGAATTTCGTCTTTTTGACTATGAGGACTTTTATATTTTTTATATATACAGGTTCATTATCTTTTAATCTTAGTTTTTGCTTATAAAAATTGTTGGTGGTTATTGATTCGGTGTCGAGTCCGAATATGTCTGTATATTCACAACAAAGTTCTTTTAATTGTCTATAAAATAATTTTGGAAAATTTTTAGTTAGCTTTGACATGACATTGTTCGTTCTAGTTTCATTATTTATTTCGGATATATCGTAATTTGCTAGTGGTTCATAATTTAATTTATTTATATTAACCATTTGATCTGTATTTGTGGTATTCAGTAAACGGACGAATGCATTTGCAGTTGTTACTACTGTATTTGCTGCATATATACCAGGTTGAATTTCCTGGTTCGGGATTAGGATGCTATCTTCATTTGAAGTTAGCTGAATTTTTCGGACGACTTCGGATCTTGCTGGTAACACTATTGTATTGTTACCAGAGCTGTAATTTATGGGAACATATATAGGATAGTTTAGATTGTCTGGTCTTATTATGAGAAGATCCTTTGTAGGTATGAAATCGAGTTGACAATTATATTTTTTAATAAAATCTATTCCTAAAATTCCATCACACGGTATAGAAAAAGTTGAATCAACAATATGGAAGTTGTGTGGAATTATGTATTTAGTTGTTTGAATTTCTATAGATGTCAATCCTTTAGATTGAATTAATCCTTGATTGATTCCCTGAATATTTATTTTGTTGTCTATGTTTATATCATTAAAAGTGTCTGAATTGTCTTTTAGCAGAGATATGTCTGCACCAGTATCTATCAAAAATACTAATTTCTTTCCTGTAGCTACGTTTGTGAATGTTACGAATATATTTACACTAAGATTAATCGAATGAACCTTTTTGCTATCTATTGCTGTGTACCTAAGGGCTGTTGTGAGTTTTCCGAGACATTCTGGGCGGTTCTCACATTATTGTTATTACTATTATTATTGTTGTGGCCTCTGTTTGAGTTACCACGGCCTCTAGAGTTTCCTCTATGTTGGCCTCTATTTCTGTTGTTGGGATAGTTATTATAATTATTGTTATTGTAATTGTTGCTTCGATTATTATTTCTATAATCGCCATTACCTCTACCACGGTTGTAACCTCTGAAATTATTACCGCGGTTAGAGTTGCCTCTTTTGAAATACATTACCCTCTTAACATCACCAGTGACCCTTGTACTTGTTCTTATGTATGCGCTTATCGCTGCATCCATTGTGGTACAAGTACCTGCCTCTAGTACTGTTTTGACACTTTCGTGCTCGGCTCTCTTGATCATAGTGTCAATGGCCTCCCTAGTACTTAGTGTATTGGCATGTTTAGCTGGTAAGCCTTCGTCAATAAACGATGCTTCGAGGAGCTTACGTAAATTGTCTATTTCGTTAGTAAACTGGGTCACGGTTTTTCCCTTTTGCTGAACAGTTGATAATTTTGCTTTAATATTCTGCGAAGTTTCGCCAACAATTACATTCTGCAATGTATCTATATTATCTTGTATTGTCTGTGCGTCTTGTATTTGGTATAGGGTTGTGCCTATTACTTTTGATTTTATTACTTGCACAGCAATGGCCTCATGTGGTCCCTTTGCAAGGTCAACCAATTTTATTGCCATTATAAACCTCTGCAGATGGATTTTCTGTCCATCGAAGTCTGGCACTGCGCTGGCTACTTCCCTAATGTATGCCCTAATGGCGGCTGAATTGTCTGTCATGGTAAGGTTTTCTTCGTTTGAATTTTCCTCAATTTTTTCTGTAATATTTATTACTGCTGGTATTGTTAAGTCCAGCAAGTCTTCCTCCTTTATTTCTGTTTCGGAGTCACTCAAAGATTCTATTGACTCCTCACTGAATTCTATTGACAAGGGAGTATTTAGGATTGTCGGTATCGATATCTCCAAGTTAAACTTCCCTTTGATGTATGCTAAATTTGATCTTAGTTTCAATAGAAGTTTTGAAATTGATGTGCACTGTTTTTTGTCTAATTTGCTTCTTTGTATGTGTATTAATTCTCTAGCCTGATTAAAACTGTCTACCAGAATTACTGCATGCTTGTTTATAGTTCTTTCTTGTATGTTTCTATTTTGTGTTAGGCATTTATAAGATTTTCTAAATTGGTCTTTGATTTCATTTATTTTGCATAAAAATTGCTGCCAATCCATATTCTTTTAACATTTTATTTTTTTTCAAAAATTTTTTTTTTTAGATAGTTTAATTATTCATAATTGATTTCATTTTTAAATCTTATATTATTATTATTTTTATTACAAATTATCTAGGCCATCGGCCCTGCTATTTTGATAGCGTTTCTTAATGCACTTATTATGGAGTTTATAAATTTTTATTAGTGCATGTATAATTACAATAACTGTTATTATTATTAATAGAGCCGTAATCCAGTTTAGATTCTGCGTTTCAACTTCAACTTTATTTATTACATTCGCAGTTGAATCTACTGTTTTTACGTCTACTAAACCCATTTTTGTGGGTGATTTATAAATCATATATTTTCTTGAATAAAGTATTTCAACAGATTTACTGTTGTCATGCATTTATTTTTAATTTCAAAAGTTTTATCTATTTTTGCGCATTGACATTGGCGCTCCTGCCTATTTTGCGTACGACTTTACGGGCCGTACTGGTTCATTGGGCGGATATGTTTCCGCTCAATGTTACAATGTTTACAATTTAAAATTTAAAAGTACATAGTGTTAAAAAAAAATATTGGCGCTGCTGCTGATGTTGATGATGCTGCTGCTGATGTCCGGGGCCTATGGGCTCAGGCGGCGCCGGTGCTGGTCTTCGCACAGGCAATATTTGTTGTTTTCTGCTGCTGTTGTCCTGGGCCTATGGGCTCAGGCGGCGCCGGTGCTGGTCTTCGCACAGGCTACAAAGCGTCTAGATGTTGCTGCGGTTTGCAGCATGTTCCGATGCAAATGGGCTCCAGACTCCCTCGCAGTCTGTGGGGCACTCTTTTTCTTTCCTGGGTAGTTCCATTTTGGCTGGAAGTTGCATTTTTTCATTAATTTTTGATATATATTCAATGAGTGAGTGAGGTGAACATGGTTTCTTAATACTCTCTTGCAAGTATTCTTTCAGATAGTCAAGCTCTGTTTGCATCTTTTGAGCTATTGACCAGGCTGGTGGAGGCTGTTGAGTATATAGCTGCCAATTTAGGCTAGCTATCCTCTTAACACCGCCTCTTTTTTCTTGAGGTATGGTAGTATTCGTCTTTGCATTTGTTAATGAATTATGTTGTCCATTCGCTGTGTTGGCAACTTTTGCTGTTGCTGACGTGAAGGCTGCTTGAATTTCGTTAATGAATTCCGTTGTCCATTCGTTGCTGTTGTGTCAGCAACTTTTGCTGTTTGGTTGATGCGATTAGGAATATGGCTAAGCGGCAGCCAGCGTTGTTGTTGTTGTTTCCCCGTTGTTTTAGCACTAGAGCGGCAGCCAGCGTTGTTGTTGTTGTTGTTTTAGCACTAGAGCACTTTTAATTTTATTTTACAGCGCTTTTATTTTATTTTACAGCGGCTTCGATGCCGCTGTCACGGTCGCCATGTAGCGACACGATCACCAATTGAATATAACAGTTATTATTTGGTTGATCGGAGCGACTGTTCATATCGCTCCGATGGATTTATTCTGAATGATTTTGACATATATGGCTTAAACATATTGTAAGCTACGAAAAGGCTGTGCGCTGCTTATGTTGGCAGAGCAGCCGTTTGTATATAAGCGATATATATATATAAGCGACGGATACGTCGCTGCAGGCAGAGTGTGTTATGCACATGCATTCTTAAGCGGTCAATGCATGGGACACATGCTGACGCTGTCTAGTTGTTGTAGGATCATATTTCGGTGCACTCGAAGAGTACTTGAAATGTACTTGAGTGTGTGTATCCGAATATGTTTATGCAACGGCAAAGTGTTATTGCCTTTTTGTGTTATGTTTATACAGCAACAAAGTGTTACTGATTTGGGTACATTTAATACAGTGTACCATAAATATATGTGCATACTACAGCACACATACATTGTTGTATTTGTAGCAAGCTAAATGAAAGCAATAAACATGTTCACCAAATATAGGCAGTGCAAAAACAAACACACTAACAAGTAGGATCTTAAGAAATGTAATCTATATATATAAAATAGTTTGTCCTGACTGACTGACTGACTGACTGACTGACTGACTTACTGACTGATTGTCAGAAGCGTAGCGTGCCTTTTCGGGGCCCCGTATACAAATTTTTTTGGGGGCCCTTAAGAAGGGTAAAGATTTCTCACAAAAGAAAATAATTTTTTGCATACAATTAAAAAACATATTTATTAATCATAATTATCTATTTTTACAAACAATTTAAATTAAATATTTACTCTCCTTGCCTTTTTTTCGGCAAACTGATTTATTAAATCATTTACCGCTGATGATGACTTTAATTTCTCTAATGTTTCTGACTCTATTGACAATAGGTCTGAGAGGCGTTCTTGCCCTATCGAAGCTCTAAGGTAATTATACCCTTAACCCATAAAATGGGTAAATAAGGGTATAATGGTTTTGTGCAAATGTATGTAACAGACAGAAGGAAGCATCTCCGACCCTATAAAGTATATATATTCTTGATCAGCATCAACAGCCGAGTCGATCTAGCCATGTCCGTCTGTCCGTCTGTCTGTCTGTCCGTATGAACGCGCCGATCTCAGAGACTATAAAAGCTAGAGACTTTAAACTTGAAACTTAAACTCTCCTATACCATGAGAAGATCAAGTTTGCTTCAAATTATTGATCACTTCTGGTTTCCGATATACATACAGTTGCGGTCAAAATAATAGTAGTGAAAGTAATGATTTTTTCAGCTGCAACCAGCGCACTACTATTATTTTGACTGTACAAAATTCAGCGTGATTAACAAAACTTCAAAGCAACTCTGAAATAGAAAAAGCTTTTATATCATAACGGTAAATTTTTAAAAAAGCTTTTCCAATACTATGATCTGACAAAGACAGAAAACAAAAGCTTTAATATTCAAATGATATATCGAAGCTTACAAATTTTGCCTGTTGGCACTACTATTATTTTGACCGCAGCTGTATGTTATCGATAACAAAATAATCTTGAATTTAAAAATTGTGAAAAAAGGTTTGAGACTACGGATAAAATAATGAACATTTAAAAAAATTTGATCAAAATCGGTTAACGAACACCGCAGATATCGCAGTTTGAAGTTAAGTTATATTGGTCACGGATAGCCGAAACTCTAAAACACAATGGATATAATGAGGTGACCGGGAAGGATGTCAAGTCCAAAATTGACAACATGTTACGGAAGTAAAGGTAATAAAATATTCCATACAGTATAATTGTTCTTAAAACTAATTTTTTTTTTGTTAACAGAATTGAGTTGAAAGTAACCGGACCATCGGGAGGCACACCTTCAAAATGGAAATATTTTGCCAGATTAAATAGGTTTCTGGGGGGTGTGAAGTCTATAAACTTCACACCAACTTATTTTGATAGCGCCGAGGACGATGGTGTGCGTGCGGAGACACCTTACTTGGAAGAAGTGGAAGGTTGTGGAAATGCATCATGCTCTCGAGCCTCCAGCCTCCCGCGCTCAATAAGATCTACGAGTTTGCCCTGCAGCGAGCAACCCTCATGCTCACGCGCTTCAAGCATGTCGCCACTGGAAAATTCAGATGCAACGCCTAATAAAAACGCAAGGTTGGAAAGCAGGCAGATATTACGCTGCAACAAGAGTTGCTGGAGCAGAACAAGGAACGCAACGATGATATGGTGGGCATTGCTGAGGCACAGTTAAAAATTTTAACAAATTTAAGCGAAGTTAGAGAGAGGTTGTCGAATTCTACCACGAAATTCCAAGAGGAAATTCTTAAAAAATGGTAATTATTTAAATAAAAAAAACATGTTTCTTTGAATATAATAATTTTGTTTATTCTACTGTATTTGTTACTGATCTTAAAATAGCCTGCCTAATTGTTTCAGCGGGTGGATAGGTATCGTGAGACAAAGAGATGTGCTCTGGCTGCTCGCGTATGTTAGGTGTATCTGTCCAACTTTCCAAAGGCACACTGTTCTTTTCATTTAAAAAGTTGTGCAAAATACAGCATGCCATAATTATATTTGGGACCTTGTCGCATCTATTGTCGAGCCCTTTCCCAATCCTGCGGAACCGTGCCTTCAGATGTCCAAAGGCGTTTTCAACCATTCGTCTGGCTCTGGACAATGCATAATTGAATTCTTTTTGGCCTTCCCCTGCAGACACACTGAATGGGTACGGCTTCATTAGGGTTGTGGAAAATTTAAAGGCCGAGTCTCCAAGCAAAACTACAGGCACGTCTACTCCAGCAATACGTTTGGCATTATCTCTAAAAAGAGATGTGTCATTCACCATTCTCTTCAAATTACTTGACTCGTAATCTTGTGAGTCATGGCAACGACCGGGGCAACCAACGTTAACATACATAAATCTGTAACTTTAATCAAGAAAAACACATTAGAATAATAATATTTGATGTCAGAAACACGTATTACCGATAATCCACTAGCGCAAATAGAATGGTAGAGTACCATCCTTTATAATTGTGGTAATCCACAGCTTCACTTGCAGCGGGATGTATTTCAATGTGGCTTCCATCTAAAAAATAAATTGTTCTATTAAAGCTGTGATTAAAAATAAATAAATAGAACTCACCAATTGCCCCAAAGCACTGCGGAAATCCAATCTTTTCGAAACCTTTAACGCATTCTTCCACTTTTTCCTGCGTTATGAAGTCCCGCGGCAAGAACTCAGCTTTCAGTTCCCTGTATACTTCACCACAAAATTCATGAAGAATTTTTCCAACCATTGAAGATACTCCAAACAGCCGGCCCACTACGCGGTACTCCGCTGATGAACCAAGTGCGTAAAGGGCGATGGCTATCCGTTTTTCAAGTGGTATAGCTTTCCGGAATGAGGTGTCTTGATTCGACAACCGGTGCAGTCGCTCGACGAGAATAGTAAAATTATCTCTCTCCATTCGAAAACTCTCCTTGAAAAAAAGCATCTGAGTTTGCTGGTACATCACGCTCCCAAAACATTCCATGTCGCTCCTACAATGTAATATACTTTAATGAAAAAAAATTCACATATATTTCATATATTGCTTACGAATTTCCACATAATTGGCGGCGCGCGTTTTTTATTTTCAAATTGGCGATGCATCTCTATTAAATCTAGACTTTCCACCATTAATTTATTTATATTACTACTAAACTCAATACATTTCATTATAACATCACACATTTGCAATATTAAGTTTGCATTATGTGCACAAATTAAAGCTATTAACTTAGCTTTTCTATCTTCCAAATTTTTGTTTGCGTTCGCGCTCATTTTATTTCCAATTAAATACATACAAACAAAACAAAACTAGCAGTCAGCTGTCACTTAACAGACTTCTGTTAAAATTTACAGAGTTTCAGTTGGATTGATAGTGAAACGACCTGCATTACCGACTTCGCTGTTATGAGAAATGCAGCCTAATGGAATCGGGGTATAAGACACACAAGTTACTGTAAGCATTACGTATCGGGTTAAGGGTATGTCCTAGTCGGGATTTCTCGACTAGAGCCTTCTTACTTGTTTTTTATTAGTTTTAGTTTTGAGAAACTTCTTTCAGCAGTTGTGGTTGTAACCGGAAGGGTCAAGAATAAACAAGTAAAAACGTTGCAGTCGGACGCAACCGACTGCGATATACTTTGATACCAGTTTACATTGCTGTTTTAAGGATTCCTAGTGCAAATAGTAATATATGAGGGCTTTGGGTATAAAAATCAGGCAGAAGGGGTAGGCAAGACATTTATCTGTGGCGGATGGCACTTTCTATCCTCCTACCAAGTTTGGAGACTCTAGCGCAAAAACCGACAAAGATACAGAGGTGGGCGGTATAAGTGGGCGTGGCATCCAAAATTTGTATGCACACCTGTTACGGATGTCACTACCAATGTTCATACCAAATTTGGTGACTCTAGCCCAAAAACTAAGAAAGATATAGAGGTGGGCGGTATAAGTGGGCGTGGCATCCAAAACATTGATGCAGATCTGTTACGGATGTAACTAACAATGTTCATACCAAATTTGGTGACTCTAGCTTAAAAACTGACAAAGATACATGCCCTCCGATTTTTTTTAGAGCGGTGGGGCATGTCCCGTTGTTTGGGGGCGTGGCATCCAATGTTTTGATGCATAACTTTGTCAGATGTCACCATCTACCTTCATGTCAATTTTGGTGCCAATAGCTTGAAAACTGTATAAGATACAGGCATTTTTGTTTATAATTGGAGGGGGCTGGAGGCGAAAAAGGTGGGCGTGGCATCCAAACTTTTGATGCAATTTTTTGGGGATTGCCAACAGCTATCTTGCCATCAAATTTGGTGACTCTAGCTTAAAAACTGGCAAAGATACATGCATTCCGGTTTTTATTAGGGCGGTGGGGCATATCCCGTTGTTTGGGGGCGTGGCATCCAATGTTTTGATGCATAACTTTGTCAGATGTCAGTATCTACCTTCATGTCAATTTTGGTGGCTATAGCTTCAAAACTGTGGAAAGTACAGGCATTTTTGTTTATAATTTAAGGGGGGGGTGGGGGCGGAATAGGTGGGCGTGGCATCCAAACTTTTAATGCAATTTTTTGGGGAATGCCATCAGCTATCTTGCCCCCAAATTTGGTGACTCTAGCTGCTAAAATGTGGGATATATTTGTGTTTTATCGATTCGCACATCGAGGTGTATCGACTTGTTATCGATTTCCCAGGCCCCCTGAGGTCGTAGAGCCCCAAATTTAACACTTTGTCTGACGAAGACATGTACCAAGATATTTGCAAAGTTGCAAGGCTCTAGCTTAAAGGGTGTCGAAAAAAGTTGCGTTCATACGGACAGACGGACAGACGGACGGACACCATGACGGACATTGCACAAACCCAATATACTATGATACCTTTGGTATCAAAGTATAAAAACATGCTGTTATAACCTCCGGAAAACTGGATGCAAGACTATTGAATTTTATAAGCAATAGCTCAAGGAGTTCCTTAATGGAGTTGATTTTTTTTAAACTCAGACTTTAAGCATATTTTTAGAGCCTTTAATTGGTCATTTTGTTTTTGCATTCTCGAGCTACGGGATATATAAAGAAAGCTACTAGAAAGCTAGTATCAACTATTATCATATTATATTTTCCAATTCTAAAAAAAAAATGTTGACCAGTTTTTATTAATTTTTGCTAACGAACGTTGGGGGCCCCCGCGGGCGGGGCCCCTATAATTGATACGGCAGATACGGCGGTAGCTACGCCCCTGCTGATTGTTGAGAGGCCCACAGCCTAAACGATAAGAGCTAGAAGGCTGAAATTTTTACAAAATATTCCATTCTCGGTGAAAGTGAGCACTAAAAAGGATTTTTTAATTTGGACCACTCCTTCGAGTACCTCCCAAACAAATCAATTTATTGCATTAATCACTTTACCTCATTTCATTACTCTGGCGCCTCATTGTCGCACAAGCTGTGAGATTCAACGCCGCCGAGTGTACAAAAACAAAGCACATGACCCATTCCACTACTGCCGTCTGCGCACAAGCTATTGCGGCCGAATTTACAAAAACAAAACACATGACCCATTCCATTTCTGCCATCTGTACATGTGTCTCCGTTATTCTCTTTTCTTCTTTGTGCCTTTGACAATTGTTTTTCGAATCAAGTAGCATTTGTAGTTGTTGTTAGTAAGTGTTGTTGTTGGGCTCGCAATGCTCCTTTTTGTTGATATCATTGATTTAAAACAAATCAATTAAAACATAACTTTGTTTTGTACACCAGAATATGTTACGCGAGTGGTTTTACCTACGTACTTGCTAATTATCAAACAAAACTTAACAAACAAATACCTATTGCCATTATTGTTTTTATATAATTTTCAAACTGACATTTGTAACTTTAGTTGGTGTTGCAAATGCACATATGTACATACATACACATGTATTTACGTGCATTTTTTATTATTAAGTACATACATTTATATTAACAAAAATGCAAGTGCAAATATTGATTAATGCACACATACATTGTTGTATCTGTAGCAAGCTAAATGAAAGCAATAAACATGTTCACCAAATATAGACAGTGCAAAAACAAACACACTAACAAATAGGATCTTAAGAAATGTAATCTATATATATAAAATAGTTTGTCCTGACTGATTGACTGACTGACTGACTGACTGACTTACTGACTGATTGTTGAGAGGCCCACAGCCTAAACGATAAGAGCTAGAAGGCTGAAATTTTCACAAAATATTCCATTCTCGGTGAAAGTGAGCACTTAGACAGATTTTTAATTTGGACCACTCCTTCCAGGACCTCCCAAACAAATCAATTAATTGCATTAATCACTTTACCACATTCCACCACTCTGGCGCCTCATTGTCGCAAAGCTGTGAGTTTCAACACCGCCGAGTGTACAAAAACAAAACACATGACCCATTCCTCTACTGCCGTCTGCGCACAAGCTATTGCGGCCGAATTTACAAAAACAAAACACATGACCCATTCCACTTCTTCCGTCTGTACATGTGTCTCCGTTATTCTCTTTTCTTCTTTGTGCCTTTGACAATTGTTTTTCGAATCAAGTAGCATTTGTTGTTGTGGTTAGTAAGTTTTGTTGCTGGGCTCGCAATCCTTCTTTTTGTTGGTATCATTGATTTAAAACAAATCAATTAAAACATAACTTGGTTTTGTACACCAGAATATGTTACGCGAGTGGTTTTACCTACATACTTGCTAATTACCAAACAAAAATTAACACACAAATACCTATTGCCATTATTGTTTTTATATAATTTTCAAACTGACATTTGTAACTTTAGTTGGTGTTGCAAATGCACATATGTACAAACATACACGTGTATTTACGTGCATTTTTTATTATTAAGTACATACATATATATTAACGAAAATGCAAGTGCAAATATTGGTTAATGCACACATACATTGTTGTATTTGTAGCAAGCTAAATGAAAGCAATAAACATGTTCACCAAATATAGACAGTGCAAAAACAAACACACTAACAAATAGGATCTTAAGAAATGTAATCTATATATATAAAATAGTTTGTCCTGACTGACTGACTGACTGACTGACTGACTGACTTACTGACTGATTGTTGAGAGGCCCACAGCCTAAACGATAAGAGCTAGAAGGCTGAAATTTTCACAAAATATTCCATTCTCGGTGAAGTACCTCCCAAACAAATCAATTTATTGCATTAATCACTTTACCTCATTTCATTACTCTGGCGCCTCATTGTCGCACAAGCTGTGAGATTCAACCCCGCCGAGTGTACAAAAACAAAGCACATGACCCATTCCACTACTGCCGTCTGCGCACAAGCTATTGCGGCCGAATTTACAAAAACAAAACACATGACCCATTCCACTTCTGCCGTCTGTACATGTGTCTCCGTTATTCACTTTTCTTCTTTGTGCCTTTGACAATTGTTTTTCGAATCAAGTAGCATTTGTTGTTGCTGGGCTCGCAATGCTTCTTTTTTGTTGGTATCATTGATTTAAAACAAATCAATTAAAACATAACTTGGTTTTGTACACCAGAATATGTTACGCGAGTGGTTTTACCTACATACTTGCTAATTATCAAACAAAACTTAACACACAAATACCTATTGCCATTATTGTTTTGATATAATTTTCAAACTGACATTTGTAACTTTAGTTGGTGTTGCAAATGCACATATGTACAAACATACACATGTATTTACGTGCATTTTTATACTTTGATACCAAAGGTATCATAGTATATTGGGTTTGTGCAATGTCCGTCATGGTGTCTGTCCGTCCGTCCGTCTGTCCGTCTGTCCGTCTGTCCGTATGAACGCAACTTTTTTCGACACCCTTAAAGCTAGAGCCTTGCAGCTTTGCAAATATCTTGGTACATGCCTTCGTCAGACAAAGTGTTAAATGTAGGGCTCTACGACCTCAGGGGGCCTGGGAAATCGATAACAAGTCGATACACCTCGATGTGCGAATCGATAAAACACAAATATATCCCACATTTTATCAGCTAGAGTCACCAAATTTGGGGGCAAGATAGCCGATGACATTCCCCAAAAAACTGCATTAAAAGTTTGGATGCCACGCCCACCTGTTCCGCCCCCAGCCCCTCTTAAATTATAAACAAAAATGCCTGTATCTTCTACAGTTTTGAAGCTATAGCCACCAAATTTGACATGAAGGTAGATGCTGACATCTGACACAGATATGCATCAAAACTTTGGATGCCACGCCCCCAAACAACGGGACATACCCCACCGCCCTAAAAAAAAACCTTAAGGCATGTATCTTCGCCAGTTTTTAAGCTAGAGTCACCAAATTTGGTATGAACATTGGTAGTGACATCCGTAACAGATCTGCATTAATGTTTTGGATGCCACGCCCACTTATACCGCCCACCTCTATATCTTTCTCAGTTTTTGGGCTGGAGTCACCAAATTTGAAATGAACATTGGTTGTAACATCCGAAACAGGTGTGCATAAAATTGTTTATGCCACTCCCACTTATACCGCCCACCTCTATATCTTTGTCGGTTTTTGCGCTAGAGTCTCCAAACTTGGTAGGAGGATAGAAATGCCATCCGCCACAGATAAATGTCATGCCTACCCCTTCTGCCTGATTTTTATACCCAGAGCCCTCATATATTACTATTTGCACTAGGAATCCTTAAAACAGCTATGTAAACTGGTATCTAAGTATATCGCAGTCGGTTGCGTCCGACTGCAACGTTTTTACTTGTTTATTATTAAGTACATACATATATATTAACGAAAATGCATGTGCAAATATTGGTTAATGCACACATACATTGTTGAATTTGTAGCAAGCTAAATGAAAGCAATAAACATGTTCACCAAATATAGACAGTGCAAAAACAAACACACTAACAAATAGGATCTTAAGAAATGTAATCTATATATATAAAATAGTTTGTCCTGACTGACTGACTGACTGACTGATTGTTGAGAGGCCCACAGCCCAAACGATAAGAGCTAGAAGGCTGAAATTTTCACAAAATATTCCATTCTCGGTGAAAGTGAGCACTAAGAAAGGATTTTCAATTTGAACCACTCCTTCGAGTACCTCCTAAACAAATCAATTTATTGCATTAATCACTTTACCTCATTCCACCACTCTGGCGCCTCATTGTCGCACAAGCTGTGAGTTTCAACGCCGCCGAGTGTACAAAAACAAAACACATGACCCATTCCACTTCTGCCGTCTGTACATGTGTCTCCGTTATTCTCTTTTCTTCCTCAAGTAGCATTTGTTGTTGTGGTTAGTAAGTGTTGTTGCTAGGCTCGCAATGCTTCTTCTTGTTGGTATCATTGATTTAAAACAAATCAATTAAAACATAACTTGGTTTTGTACACCAGAATATGTTACGCGAGTGGTTTTACCTACATACTTGCTAATTATCAAACAAAACTTAACACACAAATACCTATTGCCATTATTGTTTTTATATAATTTTCAAACTGACATTTGTAACTTTAGTTGGTGTTGCAAATGCACATATGTACAAACATACACATGTATTTACGTGCATTTTTTATTATTAAGTACATACATATATATTAACGAAAATGCAAGTGCAAATATTGGTTAATGCACACATACATTGTTGTATTTGTAGCAAGCTAAATGAAAGCAATAAACATGTTCACCAAATGTGTCTCCGTTATTCTCTTTTCTTCTTTGTGCCTTTGACAATTGTTTTTCGAATCAAGTAGCATTTGTAGTTGTTGTTAGTAAGTGTTGTTGTTGGGCTCGCAATGCTTCTTTTTGTTGATATCATTGATTTAAAACAAATCAATTAAAACATAACTTTGTTTTGTACACCAGAATATGTTACGCGAGTGGTTTAACCTACATACTTGCTAATTATCAAACAAAACTTAACACACAAATTGCCATTATTCTTTTTATATAATTTTCAAACTGACATTTGTAACTTTAGTTGGTGTTGCAAATGCACATATGTACATACATACACATGTATTTACGTGCATTTGGTATTATTAAGTATATACATATATATTAACAAAAATGCAAGTGCAAATATTGGTTAATGCACACATACATTGTTGTGTCTGTAGCAAGCTAAATGAAAGCAATAAACATGTTCACCAAATATAGACAGTGCAAAAACAAACACACTAACAAATAGGATCTTAAGAAATGTAATCTATATATATAAAATAGTTTGTCCTGACTGACTGACTGACTGATTGTTGAGAGGCCCACAGCCTAAACGATAAGAGCTAGAAGGCTGAAATTTTCACAAAATATTCCATTCTCGGTGAAAGTGAGCACTAAGAAAGGATTTTTAATTTGGACCACTCCTTCGAGAACCTCCCAAACAAATCAATTTATTGCATTAATCATTTTACCACATTCCACTACTCTGGCGCCTCGTTGTCGCAAAGCTGTGAGTTTCAACAACGCCGAGTGTACAAAAACAAAACACATGACCCATTCCACTACTGCCGTCTGCGCACAAGCTATTGCGGCCGAATTTACAAAAACAAAGCACATGACCCATTCCACTTCTGCCGTCTGTACATGTGTCCCCGTTATTTTCTTTTCTTCTTTGTGCCTTTGACAATTGTTTTTCGAATCAAGTAGCATTTGTTGTTGTGGTTATTAAGTGTTGTTGCTGGGCTCGCAATGCTTCTTTTTGTTGGTATCATTGATTTAAAACAAATCAATTAAAAGATAACTTGGTTTTGTACACCAAAATATGTTACGGGGGTGGTTTTATCTACATACTTGCTAATTATCAAACAAAACTTAACACACAAATACCTATTGCCATTGTTGTTTTGATATAATTTTCAAACTGGCATTTGTAACTTTAGTTGGTGTTGCAAATGCACATATGTAAAAACATACACATGTATTTACGTGCATTTTTTATTATTAAGTACATACATATATATTAACGAAAATGCAAGTGCAAATATTGGTTAATGCACACATACATTGTTGTATTTGTAGCAAGCTAAATGAAAGCAATAAACATGTTCACCAAATGTGTCTCCGTTATTCTCTTTTCTTCTTTGTGCCTTTGACAATTGTTTTTCGAATCAAGTAGCATTTGTAGTTGTTGTTAGTAAGTGTTGTTGTTGGGCTCGCAATGCTTCTTTTTGTTGATATCATTGATTTAAAACAAATCAATTAAAACATAACTTTGTTTTGTACACCAGAATATGTTACGCGAGTGGTTTAACCTACATACTTGCTAATTATCAAACAAAACTTAACACACAAATTGCCATTATTCTTTTTATATAATTTTCAAACTGACATTTGTAACTTTAGTTGGTGTTGCAAATGCACATATGTACATACATACACATGTATTTACGTGCATTTGGTATTATTAAGTATATACATATATATTAACAAAAATGCAAGTGCAAATATTGGTTAATGCACACATACATTGTTGTGTCTGTAGCAAGCTAAATGAAAGCAATAAACATGTTCACCAAATATAGACAGTGCAAAAACAAACACACTAACAAATAGGATCTTAAGAAATGTAATCTATATATATAAAATAGTTTGTCCTGACTGACTGACTGACTGATTGTTGAGAGGCCCACAGCCTAAACGATAAGAGCTAGAAGGCTGAAATTTTCACAAAATATTCCATTCTCGGTGAAAGTGAGCACTAAGAAAGGATTTTTAATTTGGACCACTCCTTCGAGTACCTCCCAAACAAATCAATTTATTGCATTAATCACTTTACCTCATTCCACCACTCTGGCGCCTCATTGTCTCACAAGCTGTGAGTTTCAACGCCGCCGAGTGTAAAAAAACAAAACACATGACCCATTCCACTACTGCCGTCTGCGCACAAGCTATTGCGGCCGAATTTACAAAAACAAAACACATGACCCATTCCACTTCTGCCGTCTGTACATGTGTCTCCGTTATTCTCTTTTCTTCTTTGTGCCTTTGACAATTGTTTTTTGAATCAAGTAGCATTTGTTGTTGTGGTTAGTAAGTGTTGTTGCTGGGCTCGCAATGCTTCTTTTTGTTGGTATCATTGATTTAAAAAAAATCAATTAAAACATAACTTTGTTTTGTACACCAACATATGTTACGGGGGTGGTTTTACCTACATACTTGCTAATTATCAAACAAAACTTAACACACAAATTGAAATTATTGTTTTTATATAATTTTCAAACTGACATTTGTAACTTTAGTTGGTGTTGCAAATGCACATATGTACATACATACACATGTATTTACATGCATTTGTTGTTATTTAGTAATTAACAAAAAAGCAAGTGCAAATATTGGTTAATGCACGCATACATTGTTGTATCTGTAGAAAGCTAAATGAAAGCAATAAACATGTTCACCAAATACAGACAGTGCAAAAACATACACACTAACAAATAGGATCTTAAGAAATGTAATCTATAAGATAAGAGCTAGAAGGCTGAAATTTTCACCAAATATTCCAATCAGGTCGAAAGTGAGCACTAAGAAAGGATTTTTAAGTTGGACCTCTCCTTCAAGTACCTGATGAACACTTAAGTTCTTTTTTCCCAACTTTTGTACTAGAGCTATGCTTTAAAATTAATCAATTATTACAAATCTTGGTCAGGACCTGGAGGCGTGTAAAAACATTATGGATACAAAATTTGGACCCAATCCGACAACTTCTTGGGGCACCTCCTATACACTTATGTTATGGAGCGTGCTTATCTATATATATAAAATAGTTTTTCCTGACTTTTCGAATCAAGTAGCATTTGTTGTTGTTGTTAGTAAGTATTGTTGTTGGGCTCGCAATGCTTCTTTTTGTTGGTATCATTGATTTAAAACAAATCAATTAAAACATAACTTGGTTTTGTACACCAGAATATGTTACGCGAGTGGTTTTACCTTCATACTTGCTAATTATCAAACAAAACTTAACACACAAATACCTATTGCCATTGTTGTTTTTATATAATTTTCAAACTGACATTTGTAACTTTAGTTGGTGTTGCAAATGCACATATGTACATACATACACATGTATACGTGCATTTTTTATTATTTAGTACATACATATATATTAACAAAAATAAAAGTGCAAATATTGGTTAATGCACGCATACATTGTTATATATGTAGCAAGCTAAATGAAAGCAATAAAAATGTTCACCAAATATAGACAGTGCAAAAACAAACACACTAACAAATAGGATCTTAAGAAATGTAATATACATATATACGAGTTGACAAAAACAAAATACATGAGCTTTTTTCTTATCTTTTTTGTGCCTTTGACAATTGTATTTCGAATCAAGTAGCGTTTGTTGTTGTTGTTAGAGTTGTTGTTGCTTCTTTTTGTTGGTATAATTGATTTAAAACAAATCAATTAAAACATAACTTGGTTTTGTACACCAGAATATTTTACGCGAGTGGTTTTACCTTCATACTTGCTAATTATCAAACAAAACTTAACACACAAATACCTATTGCCATTGTTGTTTTTATATAATTTTCAAACTGACATTTATAACTTTAGTTGGTGTTGCAAATGCGCATATGTACATACATACACATGCATACGTGCATTGCAAAAATGCAAGTGCAAATATTGGTAAATGCACGCATACATTGATGTTTGTCCTCAAACTCCTCCTAAACCACTTAACCGATTATAATAAAATTCGCACACCATTTGCAGTTCGATCCAACTTGAGAGATAGGATAGTTTAAATCTCAAATTATAGTCGCAATTCTAATTTATTGCTAATTATTTGTCTGACAGTCCTAGACCTGTGTTTTGCAAAATCTTAGTAGGCTACATTTAAAATTCAGTAGGAAAAATAATTCTATTCAACGTATAAATGAAATTATTTAGTTATCCGACGCGCGTTGCTTCGCCAACAACTAAAATAAATTTAAAAAAATTTTTAAAAACAAAAAATTTAGCTTCTGAATCAAAACAGTTTTTTTTACTATTTAAAATCGTACATTTTTAAAATGCCTGCAATACGCAGAGGAGCTACCATACGCCGTCAAACAAGCAATTTAGGCAGAAGAACACGAAATACTACAAGCCAAGCTTATTACCAATCTAATCGTACTGCTCAAGAACTTGAGGACCGAAATAATCGTAAAAGAATTCGGATATCACAAACGCGTGAAGCGCGAGCGCGACATTCAACAAATATTCGTACAAGTTTGAATCGACCTGCTTCCAGTTACGATGTGTCACTTGACTACAGTAACTTCCAATGTGTTGTTATTGGTTTTATGAACTCGGTTTGCTCATATTGTGAGGCATTGAAATACAGAAAAAAAATTTGACAGAACCTTACAAGATCTACGGAGAAATTATAACCGATTTGGTGGTGCATTGATTTTATTAGCAGGAGATTTCGTCAAACATTGCCAGTGATTCCACGATCAACGCCACCAGATGAGCTCAATGCATGTCTAAAGTCCTCCAATTTGTGGAAACATGTCAAAGTACTTCATTTAAGCAAGAATATGCGTGTCAAGTTGCAAAATTACCAAAGAAACACCCTATCACGGGTGACGGTTCTGTTCACGAGAATTTTTGCCCCGACTATAAAATACGTAGAAACAAAACAATTCAACATTAGAAATCTTTTTGACAGGAAGAAGTTTGTCGGGTCCGCCGCTGCAACGCGTGGCTGTGTAAGCTAGTACATATATAAATAAAATTTAATTTATAATACAGTCAAACTTCCATAACTCGAACTTCCCTAACTCGAATTTTCTTTAACTCGAATCTAATCGAGTGGCAGTAGCGTTTAGAACGAAAAATGTATGCAATGTTTCTTCCATAACTCGAACTTCCATAACGCGAATATCTCCATAACTCAAATTCTATGTTTGGCACGTGTCCCCTTAAATCGAATTTTTCGGGGAAGTCAAAGGTTATGAAAAATTATTCACATGTTCTTCGACTCGCTGTTGGCGTAAAGGCGCGTTTACAATGTCCGCGTGAGATTCAAATGCCACGGAAGATGATGACGATAGTTCGGAGGAAGAATTGATCCTACAACCATCCACGAATGATGTAGCGGATTCCTTGACGATTTTGAACTCATATTTACAAACAAATAGTAATACAACTGACGTTCATTATAAAGCATTAAACATATTAGAATCCCTTTTCACTGAAACAAACAAGAAAAAAATAAATGTTCAATCACAAATTACTGTGTATTTAACCCCACAGTAACTCTGTAACAAGAGGACTTGATATGTAACTGTAACTACATATACAAATAAAACAAGTAAGAATTCTCTAGTCGAGAAATCCCGACTAGGACATACCCTTAACCCTATACGTAACGCGTACAGTCATTTGTGTGTTCTTACCCAGTGACCAAAATGACCAAATTTCAAACTGCAATATCTCCGGTGTTTCTTATCCGATTTTAAATTCAAATTTTTTTTCAAGTGTTCAGTAATTTGCCAATAGTTTGAAACCTCGTTTTTACAATTTTGAAATTCAAGAATTTTTTGTTATCGATCACATGTGTATATCGGAAACCAGAAGAGTTATCGAAAATTTAAAGCAAACTTGATCTGCTTATGGTATAGGAGAGTTAAGTTTCAAATTTGAAGTCTCTAGCTCCTATAGTCTCTGAGATCGGCGCGGTCATACGGACGGACAGACGAACAGACGGACATGGCTAGATCGAATCGGCTGTTGATGCTGATCAAGAATATATATACTTTATAGGGTTGGAGATGCTTCCTTCTGTCTGTTACATACATTTGCACAAAACCATTATACCCTTATCTACCCATTTTATGGGTTAAGGGTATAAATATTTATATGCATACAAACATGCATTTCAGTAATTGTATTGTTTTTCGCCAAAATCTAGAGTTTTCATGAGCAATTCCTTAACTCGAAGTCTCCATAAGTCGAATTTTTTTCATGGATAATGGTTTCAAAAAAAATAAAATACAAAAAGTTGTCCAAATACACGCATAAAAAATGTTTGGGATCATTTTCTTTCCCATCTTTTGTACTAGAGCTATGCTTTAAAATTAATCAATTATTACAAAACTTGGTCAGGACATGGAGGTGTGTAAAAAAATTATGGATGCAAAACTTGGACCCAATCCGACAACTTCTTGGGGCACCTCCTACACACTTATGTTATGGAGCGTGCTTATCGATATATATAAAATAGTTTGTCCCGACTGACTGACTGACTGACTGACTGATTGTTGAGAGGCCCACAGCCTAAACGATAAGAGCTAGAAGGCTGAAATTTTCACAAAATAATCCACTAATACAGCACTAAGAAAGGATTTTTAATTTGGACCACTCCTTCGAGTACCTCCCAAACAAATCAATTTATTGCATTAATCACTTTACCTCATTCCACCACTTTGGCGCCTCATTGTCGGACAGGCTGTGAGTTTCAACGAAGCCGAGTGTACAAAAACAAAGCACATGACCCATTCCACTACTGCCGTCTGCGCACAAGCTATTGCGGCCGAATTTACAAAACAACACACATGACCCATTCCACTTCTGCCGTCTGCACATGTGTCTCCGTTATTCTCTTTTGTTCTTTGTGCCTTTGACAATTGTTTTTCGAATCAATAGCATTTGTTGTTGTTGTTAGTAAGTGTTGTTGTTGGGCTCGCAATGCTTCTTTTTGTTGATATCATTGATTTAAAACAAATCAATTAAAACATAACTTGGTTTTGTACACCAGAATATGTTACGCGAGTGGTTTTACCTACATACTTGCTAATTATCAAACAAAACTTAACACACAAATACCTATTGCCATTGTTTTTTTGATATAATTTTCAAACTGGCATTTGTAACTTTAGTTGGTGTTGCAAATGCACATATGTACATACATACACATGTATTTACGTGCATTTGTTAATATTTATATATTAACAAAAATGCAAGTGCAAATATTGGTTAATGCACGCATACATTGTTGTATCTGTAGCAAGCTAAATGAAAGCAATAAACATGTTCACCAAATATAGACAGTGCAAAAACAAACACACTAACAAATAGGATCTTAAGAAATATAATCTATATATATAAAATAGTTTGTCCTGACTGACTGACTGACTGATTGTTGAGAGACCCACAGCCTAAACGATAAGAGCTAGAAGGCTGAAATTTTCACATAATATTCCATTCTCGGTGAAAGTGAGCACTAAAAAAGGATTTTGAATTTGGACCACCATTCTTCGAGTACCTCCTGAGCACTTAAGTCCTTTTTTCCCAACTTTTGTACTAGAGCTATGCTTTAAAATTAATTAATTGTTACGAAACTTTGTCAGGACATGGAGGCGTGTAAAAAAATTATGGATGCAAAATTTGGTCCCAATCCGACAACTCCTTGGGGCACCTCTTATACACTTATGTCCTGGAGCGTGCTCAGTTTGAATCATTCCACGTTTTAAAACTAGGCGCCAGACTATTGCACACACTGAGGGTTTGATCACGAGTGAGTTTACAAAAACAAAACACATGCGTTGTAACGTCTCGCGTCACACTTGCAGATAATTGTAAAAACAAAATACACATAGTGTGCGTCTAGAAAAGAAAGCACTCCAGAATATGTTACGGGGTGGTTTTACTGCTGAGGCTGAAGCGGCGGCAAAAAATATTGCTGCGGTGGCAAAGGAGCTCAGTTATTATAACCAATCATGGTCAGTCACTTTTGGAAATTAAATAAGCCAATATGAAAATGAAACACTGAATAAAATATATAATACTTTGCTTTTATATGTTGTTAAAAATTTTGTAACTTATTTATTTTTTATCTAATGCTAAAATTTTGTAAAATCTATCGGCGCAGCGAAGCAAGCGGGACACTTACTTGTGTACATATATACGAGTTGACCAAAAACAAAATACATGAGGTTTTTTCTTTTCTTCTTTGTGCCTTTGACAATTGTTTTTCGAATCAAGTAGCGTTTGTTGTTGTTGTTAGAGTTGTGGTTGCTTCTTTTTGTTGGTATAATTGATTTAAAACAAATCAATTAAAACATAACTTGGTTTTGTACACCAGAATATGTTACGCGACTGGTTTTACCTACATACTTGCTAATTATCAAACAAAACTTAACACACAAATACCTATTGCCATTGTTGTTTTTATATAATTTTCAAACTGACATTTGTAACTTTAGTTGGTGTTGCAAATGCACATATGTACATACTTACACATGTATTTACGTGCAATTGTTATTATTTAGTACATCTATATATATAAAATAGTTTTTCCTGACTGACTGACTGACTGACTGATTGTTGAGAGGCCCATTTTAAATTCAAATTTTTTTTCAAGTGTTCAGTAATTTGCCAATAGTTTGAAACCTCGTTTTTACAATTTTGAAATTCAAGAATTTTTTGTTATCGATCACATGTGTATATCGGAAACCAGAAGAGTTATCGAAAATTTAAAGCAAACTTGATCTGCTCAGGGTACAGGAGAGTTAAGTTTCAAATTTGAAGTCTCTAGCTCCTATAGTCTCTGAGATCGGCGCGGTCATACGGACGGACAGACGAACAGACGGACATGGCTAGATCGAATCGGCTGTTGATGCTGATCAAGAATATATATACTTTATAGGGTTGGAGATGCTTCCTTCTGTCTGTTACATACATTTGCACAAAACCATTATACCCTTATCTACCCATTTTATGGGTTAAGGGTATAAATATTTATATGCATACAAACATGCATTTCAGTAATTGTATTGTTTTTCGCCAAAATCTAGAGTTTTCATGAGCAATTCCTTAACTCGAAGTCTCCATAAGTCGAAGTGTTTCATGGATAATGGTTTCAAAAAAATAAAATACAAAAAGTTGTCCAAATACACGCATAAAAAATGTTTGGGATCATATTCTTTCCCATCTTTTGTACTAGAGCTATGCTTTAAAATTAATCAATTATTACAAAACTTGGTCAGGACATGGAGGTGTGTAAAAAAATTATGGATGCAAAATTTGGACCCAATCCGACAACTTCTTGGGGCACCTCCTACACACTTATGTTATGGAGCGTGCTTATCGATATATATAAAATAGTTTGTCCCGACTGACTGACTGACTGACTGACTGATTGTTGAGAGGCCCACAGCCTAAACGATAAGAGCTAGAAGGCTGAAATTTTCACAAAATATTCCACTAATACAGCACTAAGAAAGGATTTTTAATTTGAACCACTCCTTCGAGTACCTCCCAAACAAATCAATTTATTGCATTAATCACTTTACCTCATTCCACCACTTTGGCGCCTCATTGTCGGGCAGGCTGTGAGTTTCAACGCCGCCGAGTGTACAAAAACAAAGCACATGACCCATTCCACTACTGCCGTCTGCGCACAAGCTATTGCGGCCGAATTTACAAAACAACACACATGACCCATTCCACTACTGCCATCTGCACATGTGTCTCCGTTATTCTCTTTTGTTCTTTGTGCCTTTGACAATTGTTTTTCGAATCAATAGCATTTGTTGTTGTTGTTAGTAAGTGTTGTTGTTGGGCTCGCAATCCTTCTTTTTGTTGATATCATTGATTTAAAACAAATCAATTAAAACATAACTTGGTTTTGTACACCAGAATATGTTACGCGAGTGTTTTTACCTACATACTTGCTAATTATCAAACAAAACTTAACACACAAATACCTATTGCCATTGTTTTTTTGATATAATTTTCAAACTGACATTTGTAACTTTAGTTGGTGTTGCAAATGCACATATGTACATACATACACATGTATTTACGTGCATTTGGTATTATTAAGTACATACATATATATTAACAAAAATGCAAGTGCAAATATTGGTTAATGCACGCATACATTGTTGTATCTGTAGCAAGCCAAATGAAAGCAATAAACATGTTCACCAAATATAGACAGTGCAAAAACAAACACACTAACAAATAGGATCTTAAGAAAGATAATCTATATATATAAAATAGTTTGTCCTGACTGACTGACTGACTGATTGTTGAGAGACCCACAGCCTAAACGATAAGAGCTAGAAGGCTGAAATTTTCACATAATATTCTCGGTGAAAGTGAGCACTAAAAAAGGATTTTGAATTTGGACCACCATTCTTCGAGTACCTCCTGAGCACTTAAGTCCTTTTTTCCCAACTTTTGTACTAGAGCTATGCTTTAAAATTAATTAATTGTTACGAAACTTTGTCAGGACATGGAGGCGTGTAAAAAAATTATGGATGCAAAATTTGGTCCCAATCCGACAACTCCTTGGGGCACCTCTTATACACTTATGTCCTGGAGCGTGCTCAGTTTGAATCATTCCACGTTTTAAAACTAGGCGCCAGACTATTGCACACACTGAGGGTTTGATCACGAGTGAGTTTACAAAAAACAAAACACATGCGTTGTAACGTCTCGCGTCACACTTGCAGATAATTGTAAAAACAAAATACACATAGTGTGCGTCTAGAAAAGAAAGCACTCCAGAATATGTTACGGGGTGGTTTTACTGCTGAGGCTGAAGCGGCGGCAAAAAATATTGCTGCGGTGGCAAAGGAGCCCAGTTATTATAACCAATCATGGTCAGTCACTTTTGGAAATTAAATAAGCCAATATGAAAATGAAACACTGAATAAAATATATAATACTTTGCTTTTATATGTTGTTAAAAATTTTGTAACTTATTTATTTTTTATCTAATGCTAAAATTTTGTAAAATCTATCGGCGCAGCGAAGCAAGCGGGACACTTACTTGTATACATATATACGAGTTGACAAAAACAAAATACATGAGCTTTTTTCTTTTCTTCTTTTGTGCCTTTGACAATTGTTTTCGAATCAAGTAGCGTTTGTTGTTGTTGTTAGAGTTGTTGTTGCTTCTTTTTTGTTGGTATAATTGATTTAAAACAAATCAATTAAAACATAACTGGTTTTGTACACCAGAATATGTTACGCGACTGGTTTTACCTACATACTTGCTAATTATCAAACAAAACTTAACACACAAATACCTATTGCCATTGTTGTTTTTATATAATTTTCAAACTGACATTTGTAACTTTAGTTGGTGTTGCAAATGCACATATGTACATACTTACACATGTATTTACGTGCAATTGTTATTATTTAGTACATCTATATATATAAAATAGTTTTTCCTGACTGACTGACTGATTGTTGAGAGGCCCACAGCCTAAACGATAAGAGCTACAAGGCTGAAATTTTCACAAAATATTCCATTCTCGGTGAAAGTGAGCACTAAGAAAGGATTTTTAATTTGGACCACTCCTTCGAGTACCTTCCAAACAAATCTTTTTATTGCATTAATCGCTTTACCTCATTCCACCACTCTAGAGCCTCATTGTCGCACAAGCTGTGAGTTTCAACGCCGCCGAGTGTACAAAAACAAAGCACATGACCCATTCCACTACTGCCGTCTGCGCACAAGCTATTGCGGCCGAATTTACAAAAACAAAACACATGACCCATTCCACTTCTGCCGTCTGTACATGTGTCTCCGTTATTCTCTTTTCTTCTTTGTGCCTTTGACAATTGTTTTTCGAATCAAGTAGCATTTGTTGTTGTTGTTAGTAAGTGTTGTTGTTGGGCTCGCAATGCATCTTTTTGTTGGTATCATTGATTTAAAACAAATCAATTAAAACATAACTTGGTTTTGTACACCAGAATATGTTACGCGACTGGTTTTACCTACATACTTGCTAATTATCAAACAAAACTTAACACACAAATACCTATTGCCATTGTTGTTTTTATATAATTTTCAAACTGACATTTGTAACTTTAGTTGGTGTTGCAAATGCACATATGTACATACATACACATGTATTTACGTGCATTTGGTATTATTAAGTACATACATATATATTAACAAAAATGCAAGTGCAAATATTGGTTAATGCACGCATACATTGTTGTATCTGTAGCAAGCTAAATGAAAGCAATAAACATGTTCACCAAATATAGACAGTCCAAAACAAACACACTAACAAATAGGATCTTGAGAATTGTAATACACATATGTATATACGAGTTGACAAAAACAAAATACATGAGTTTTTTTTCTTTTCTTCTTTGGGCCTTTGACAATTGTTTTTCGAATCAAGTAGCGTTTGTTGTTGTTGTTGGGCTCGCAATGCTTCTTTTTGTTGGTATCATTGATTTAAAACAAATCAATTAAAAAATAACTTGGTTTTGTACACCAGAATATGTTACGGGGGTGGTTTTACCTACATACTTGCTAATTATCAAACAAAACTTAACACACAAATAAATATTGCAATTGTTGTTTTTATATAATTTTCAAACTGACATTTGTAACATTGATTGGTGTTGCAAATGCACATATGTACATACATACATACAAACATACACATGTGTGTACCTACATTTTACATTGTTTTGTACATACATATATTTAAAAAAAATGCAAGTGCAAATATATGTATATACCGTGCAAAAACAAACACACTGTTAGTGTAGAAACTTAAGAAATGTAATCTACATCTACATATGTATATACGTAATGCATAAACGTGGCATAGATATGTACATATGTACATTCATGTAATTTGTATTTGTTTTTTTTTTATATCGAGCATTTTGTGCGAAAATAATTAGTCTTGAACATCTTTGTATTGAGGTAGATTTGTCAACTTGATGCTTATCTAAATTAGACAAATCGTAACACACAATCATTATTGATATACAATTTCGAACAAGCAAGCAAAGCACATATGTAAGTTTGTAAAGTATGGGGATTTTGGGTATAAAAAGGCAGGCAGAAGAGGTAGGCGTGACATTCAAATTTGTGATGCACATCTGTGGCGGATGGCACCTTCTATCTCCCTATCAAGTTTTCAGACTCTAGCGCTAAAAATGAGAAAGATATTGAGGTGGGCGATATAAGTGTGCGTGGCATCCAATATTGCACATTTGTTACGGATGTCACTAACAATGTTTCTACCAAATTTGGTGACTCTAGCGCAAAAGCTGGGAAAGATATAGAAATTTAAGATTGTAAAGTAGTGATTTGCCGAGGTACAGATCTCAGTCTGGCCAAGGCTGGTTACAAGAAATTTATAACTTGCTGTAACCCAAAGTATATCGTTAAGAAGAGTCAAATAGTGATCCGACGAAAAGTCAAGTCCTGTCAACTATTGATCAGTTAGGATACCAACCGGGCCGACACCATAATTGCTACCTTATGTGATCGCTAAGCTTACCGTACGCCACCGCGGGCTAGCCTCACGAGTGTCGTCTGGCAAATTAGCTGGCGAGGGTGTGGATTGGGTTATTGCCTCAATCGCCTCTTCACCTTATCGTTGATAGAACACGTGCCTCTGTGGACTTGAATCACAGGGTATCAGACACTGTACTACACAGAGTAACCACGCGTTTTATGTTACTATTTTTTCACTTTATTCTCTCTATATATATATATATATGCATAAGCCGCGGTACAAGCCACGCGTTAATCTTAGCGGGGAGGGGACTTAGATCTAATATACAAATGTGATTATCCTACTCACGTATCGATCCCAAACCCTCTTCTTAATCTTTTCTCCTTCTGGTTTTTCAGTATCTCCTCCCTCGGCGCTGCTTACTGTTTTCTTACACGTCTCTCCTTTTGTTCTCGTCCACGTTTTCTCTTGCACTCGCGTCTACGTTGCGCTTTGCACTACCGCACACATTTAGGGTTCGCACTCGACTCGGTCACATCTCTGCGTTTGGCCCTTCCACGCACTTTCGATGCTCGTACCAGACTGTCCTCGCCGCATATTCGCGGCTCACGCTCGGGCCTTCTTCGCCGATCCACTCGATCTTCTGTAGTTTGGTGGATCGCGTGTTGAGGGTCGAAAGCTCTGCTTAGTGCTTTCGCATCATCTGGCCACTCTGCTTCTTATGGCCGTTTTGTTTTGAAACCGACGTTGCTTATTGACTATTATACTATTGGGTGGTATCGTACACTACCGATCTTAACAATTATTTCTTACAGCCTATTATATTAATATTAAACAATAAAGGGCCTTCTTGGCAATCTTCAACTATTCATATTCTCATTCATATTCTTAACTATATAAAAATGTGGGGGAGGACATCATTTGGCCTTCCTCACACCCCCCCATTCTCCACTAGGGTGATGATTACCCTCCCGTCGGCGTGTGCTGTTACGTTGAGTACGTCGGCTCCTTCCATCACCCTGAATCGCGCCCTGCGTGGCCCTGGGGATTGCCTGCGTCTCAAGAGTTCGTCTTGTATTTCCGCTACCGCGGCTTTGGTCAAAATGCTATCGCCTGGGTACACCGTCCACTTCTCCGGGATTGTCGGTGTACAACCGGGGGAACCAGTCATTGGTCGTGTCTTCCTGTCTAAACGGGCATACGAAATTTCCCACCTGCGCTTCGAGACCTTCGTCAAACAACTCGATGCCCTCGTACGGCTCCGGGGTTGGGGACGCACGGGCTGACACCTCTGGGGCTAGGGAAGCTACACCCTCTTCTGCTTTGTCCTCCTCGTTGTCTTTTTCCGGCCATTGACGCCACCGTCGATTGCTCCAAAGCAGGCTAGTGTAGAGGGGATGGCGGCTCTTCGACGCGCGGTTGTGGGGCCTGCGCGTCCTCCTTCTCGATGACTGCCGTGGTCGTCTCCACCCTCATCAGTCGTACTGCCCCGTCCACTCGGTACGCCGTTACTTGTTCTGAACGGTAAATCGTGTGGCGGTACGTCGGCGGGCTGTCCTCGCGTTCCTGCCTCTGGTAGGTGGGATGGTTTCTGCGGGGATCCCTCGGATATTGCTCTTGCTGTCCACCCTCGTTGCGGTCTTCTTCGTCGCTGGTTGAGCCGGCGTCTTCCACGTGGACACTCGGCGGGGCTTCGCTGCTGCTTGCCTCCGTATTTGTGTTCGTCTCCTCGTCCGACGGGCTTTCCTCGCCGGACGGTACCTCTTCGTCGCTGCTGATGACTACGATATCGTCGCTCATTTTCCTGTGAATTAAAATTATAATCGTTATTAATCTATTTCCTTTGTATGTTTTGGTTAGAAAAAAAAATTTATTAGAGTTGGGAGTGTGTTATTTTTTTCTTCTTTCACAAAACTCTAGTCGACTCTTCTCATTTCCGACTTGGCTTATGACGTCTTTCGCTCTATATCCAGGTCTTGTCCTTCTTCCACTTGGTGTTCCTCATAGTCTTCGCCTTCCTGATAGAATGGTTTTAGCTGGGCTATGCTTGCGACTCGGCCTTTACGCTGTCCTACCTTCAGCAATCGTACAATGTTTGGTGACACAAACTTCTTTACGAGGAAGGGGCCATCGTATTTGGAGCGAGTTTTGCCGCAAACCCGTCGCTAGCCTTCGATAGTTTGTGTGTCCTTAGTACCACCAACGTGTTGAGCCCCGGCCGCCACTCTCTTCGTCTGCGGTTGTAATTCCGCCACTCGTTCGTTTTCTTGATGATCCTGTGCTCGGCAACGTTGGACACACCCTGGAGTCCATCAAAGAGAGCCAATTCCGACCTTAACAATTTCTGTATCCCGGGTTCCAAATCCGCCGGCCACTCCTGTTCGTCTACAGTAACGTTGTCTGGCAGCGTTGTGGCAGGTATTGTAGTATCTGTTCCGTGTTCTCCTACTTCGTCTGGTATCTGTTTCTCAGCGCCCGGCGCTGTATCCTTTCCTGTGTTGGTGATGGTTCTTACGGTTACGTCTGGATGACGCGCTTCCTGGACTTCCCCTGTTTCCCTCTGCTTCCCGCTAGTGTATTCTTGCCTTATAGCTGACTCGGGTTCTATTCTGACCCTGTCGCCGTCCGTGTTCCGCGCCTTCTCGGCTTCCAATATTAGCCACGCGTTTCCGCACTGTATGGTCGTCCCTACCAGGTTTAAAAAATCTATTCCCAATATTAGGTTATCTAGCATCGAAGGCATCACGAGCATGTCCATCGTTACCTCGGCCCCCGCTAAACTAACCTTTCCCCTGAATAATTCTTTCACCTCCAATGTCGACCCATCTGCTAAGCGAATCTTCGCGTTGTCTGTCAATACTTCACATTTTCTCTTTAACCCTCGGGAAAATTCCTCACTTATGAAACTTCTGTTTGCCCCTGAATCCACCGTTGCTGTCGCTACCTGGTCCCCGACCTTAACTGTAGCGACTATCCGCCCATCCTCTACTCTTAAAGGGTCTTCTAACTTCGGGACTGCTTCGAGTCGGCACCCAACTGATCCCGTCCCAGCTGGTGCCGTGGCTCGTTTTCCGCCCCGGGCCTACGACAACACTCGTTTGTTCTGACTCCTTGGGTACCACACTCTTTGCAAAACTAAACTCGCGGATTAGAACACTCTCTGGCAAAGTGCCCCGCCTGCGAACAGTTGTAGCATACCCGCCTATTCATGGGCATCCTAGGCTGTTCGTGACTCAGCATTCTGTTTGCTATTATTCCCGTTTCGCTACGCAGTGCTGTAACTGGCTCCTCACTCCTCGCAACTGGCTGTGGTGGTGATCTGAACGGATTATAGTGTTTCGGGACAGTCCGCGCGCCATAACTTGCCGCCGCATCTCTCCGATCCCGTTCCTCCAGGGTCTCGTACTCTGCCGCCAACTGGGTTAGTTCCTCCAATGTTTTGAACTCGCGCCTGCGAATATTTCGTCGATAGTCTGACGTCAAGTTTTCATACACCCTATATAGCTCCTGCTCTGCCGTATACCTAGCGTGTCGCATCATCCTTCGGAGGTCAATCATGTACTCCCTCAAGCTCTCTCCGGCACGCTGTCGGCGGATCCTGATATCATCCTCGAGTCGTTGATAATATTCCGGCGGCAGGAAGAAGTCTAAAAATGCGCTCCTAAAAGTGGCCCATGTGGCGTCCATCAACTGACTGACAGAAAACCACCCCGCGGCCAGGTCTGTTAGCGCCTCACTTATTGCCCGCGGTAATCGCTCCAGTCTGGTTTCGTACATACTTGCTCGTTTCTCAATCTCCTCGAGGAATTCAAGTGGATCCGTATAACCGTTGAACCTAATACCCCACTTCTGGACCAGCTCTGGGACAACCACGCTGTTCCTATGGCTGTAATATCCCTCCTCCGCATGTCGGTAGCCAGCCGGCTCGACCTGACTATGTACCACCGGTGTACTAGCAGGTGACTGGATACGAGGGATGGATTCTTTCGTCACCATTGGACTTAACGTTGTGCTGTTGTGGATGTCCCGGTTCGAAGAGAGTACAGTTGTCGCCGTTCCAGCCCAACCCGATGGGATCGCCACATCGGATTCCGATTTCTGCCGTGGTCTTCGGCCTACGACAGGTGCATCGGTCTGGATTGGCGACGTCTGAAACTTCGCGAAACGTAACTCCCAGTCAGCCAAACGTGTCCAAATCTCGTTTGTATGCCCGTCTCTTTTTATAAATTCGCATACTGTTTTCCGGTAGTCTGACACTGTTGCGCATTTTCCCAAACCTAACTCCTCAGAAATATATTCTAAATCCTCCTTCCGGCAGTCGTAGACCCATTGTCGGCCCACCCCTGGGTTGGTGTAGCCTCCAGGCTCCATGCCGGCAGATTCGCTGACTGGTGGTTTCTCCATCGCAGATTATTATTGTAAAAAAAATTCTCCCAAAATTTTAACGAAAGCAAAAAAAAATTTTCTCCAAAATCTCCGATGTATTATGTGTATATAAAAAAAATTCTCCAAAATTTATTTAATGAAAACCAGAAAAATTTTTATTATTATATTTTTTTTTTTGTTACTTATTTATTTATTTTTATTTATTTAGTTTTATTTATTTATTTTTAGCTTTCATTTATTTATCGTTGTTGACCAAAAAAATTTATAAAATTTTTAAAACACCTTTACAATACTCTTCGACCCACAGTGCAGCCAATCCGTTCACTTATTTTGTTTCTAATAGTTACCAAGACAACCGAACAGTGCTCACTTTCGTCGGTGTCGTCCCACTGTGCCTTATTTTTCGCTTGAGTCAACCGCTTTGACTTCTCAAAATTTTAGGCACCCTGTGCTGCTCGCGTCGACGTGAGAGTTTTCCGTTAGGTGATCGACTCACCCGCTTTGCCGTCAAGTTCGCTGCGTTCACCGACGGTTGCCCGCAGCAATGACTTACACGGTTCCGTTAGGTAATCGGCGCGCACGTTTTCACCGTCTCGTTCGCTGCGACTCAAATCTTTGTCGACCGCGCGGACTCAAGCAAGGCCCGTTACCTTATCGCCGTTTACGTTTTCTTTGCTATTCTGCAGCTGCCACCGATTCAACACGCCTTACACACTCTGTTCGCTATGATCCCGTTGTTTCTATCGCTTCGCCCGTTTTCGTTTTCTTTCGTTGTGCCGCGACAATTGCACAAAATCTCGATGTTCGAATGTCGTTTAACATCCACCGTTTTACATACGCGTAGTAAAACACCGCACGCATTTAGGGTTCGCACTCGACTCGGTCAAATCTCTACGTTTGGCCCTTCCACGCACTTTCGATGCTCGTACCAGACTGTCCTCGCCGCATATTCGCGGCTCACGCTCGGGCCTTCTTCGCCGATCCACTCGATCTTCTGTAGTTTGGTGGATAGCGTGTTGAGGGTCGAAAGCTCTGCTTAGTGCTTTCCCATCATCTGGCCACTCTGCTTCTTATGGCCGTTTTGTTTTGAAACCGACGTTGCTTATTGACTATTATACTATTGGGTGGTATCGTACACTACCGATCTTAACAATTATTTCTTACAGCCTATTATATTAATATTAAACAATAAAGGGCCTTCTTGGCAATCTTCAACTATTCATATTCTCATTCATATTCTTAACTATATAAAAATGTGGGGGAGGGCATCATTTGGCCTTCCTC